>CM065140.1:31302500-31407500 GCA_033026305.1 Cirrhinus molitorella | reverse complement strand
AATTCCATTTTTTTGTTCTGCTGTTCAGTCATTTCAGATAGTTTAGTTTTTTTTTTCCTTTTAATCAGTTTTTACTCAATTTATTAGATTTTTGTTCTGCTTTGAAGTAATCTTAAATATGTGTTTTACTTTTAATATTTCAGTATTTTTTTATTCCATTTTTATTCTGCTTTTCAGTCATTTTAGATATTTTAGTTTTTTCTTTAAATATTTCAGTTTTTACTCAATATTTTTATTCCTTTTTGTTCTGCTTTTCAGTAATTTTAGAGATTTTGGATTTTTTTTACTTTTAATGTTTGAGTTTTTACTCCTTTTTTTTGTTCTGCTTTTCAGTAATTTTAGATATTTTGGATTTTCTTTTAATATTTCAGTATTTACTAATTTTTTTTTTATTCCCTTTTTTTATCCCCTATCTTTATTTTTCTATTTCAGTTTTTACTCAAATTTGACATCCATTTTTTGTTCTGCTTTTCAGTAAGTTTAGATTTCTTTTTTTCTTTTAATATTTCAGTTTGTACTGATTTTTTTATTCCACTTTTGTTCTGCTTTTCAGTAATTTTCGATATTTTAACGCAAATGCAAGGCAAGTTTGTTTTTAGTTTAACCACATTTCATGCACAATAGTAATTCAGATTGCTTTACATAAAAATGATTTTAAAATAATCAAAACAGATGCTTTAGAAGTTAAAATGGACAATAAAATGTCCAAAAATAAAATTGTAAATGTTAAAAATGAATAGATGCGGAAATATTAAATGTGTAAAAAGTCTGATAAATATTTCTATGATATTAATATCAAATATACTGTGTATAAATATCTTTATAAATCTAAAAATGACTCTGGTGTGTCCTGCTGTCAGTGGAAGCATTGGGACGCTGTTGAATCGCAGCAGACAATGAGAGACTGAGTGATCAGCAAATCGGCTCTCGCTGCTTCTCTCTTGTTCCCTACAGAGTCAATGGGCTGCTCCCTAAAAGCCGTTTGGAGCCACAACAACAATCAGGAAACTAGAAATCAACCTATTTATTTCTTTTCCACTTAGTTGATGTTTTGTGTACCCTATTGTTGTTGTTCATCAACTTTTTCCACCTTTTCTGGCCCTGCTTAATTAAACGTGTTGTTTTTGTGCCGTATTGTAAATGAGCGGTTAACCTCTGTGTAACTAGTGGACTTCACTTTTGTAGGCGAAATGCTGAATTTTAATAAGAAATTACCAAATTTCACCTTTACTTTCACCCCAAACTCAAAAGGAAAACAAATATGTTTTGCCTAAAGAAAATAATGATGTTTTTGGACCTATTAGGGATTATTTTCTTGACCATTAGACACATTGTGATATTATTATTTTTTTTTTTTTTGCATTTCATGAACTCATTAAGACAGAACTAAATATAATAAAAACTAAAATATTGTCAGTAGACATTAAGGTATTATTAATTTTTTTTTTTTTTTTTTTTTTAACTTTTAAAATTCCTCTTTTTTGCTTATTTTTTATCCCTTTTTTGTTCAGCTTTTAGGTAATTTTACATATTTAGTTGGTTTGACTTATAATAATTTTTTTTTTTTACTCTACTGTTTTTTTTTTTTTTTTCATTTTTGTTCTGCTTTTAGATATTTTAGGGGTTGTTTTATTGATGATTATTTATTTATTTATTTATTCACATAATAGTAGTCAGTAGACATAAAGCAATTAGTATTTATTTTATAAATTTTTTTTTTACTTTTAATATTTTTATTTTTTGCTTATTTTTATTCCTTTTTTGTTCTGCTTTTAGGTAATTTTAGATATTTAGTTGTTTTGACTTTTTTTTTACTCTACGTTACTTACTCTGCTTTTAGATATTTTATTTTTATAGATTTTTTTTTTTTTTATTATTATTTGTTTGTTTGTTTATTCATACTAGTAGTCAGTAGACATTAAGCCATTATTATTTATTTAATGAAATATTTTTTTTTACTTTTAATATTTCTATTTTTTGCTTATTTACGTATTATTCTTTTTTTACTTTAAATATTTCAGTCTTTTACTCTATTTGTATTCCTTTTTTGTTCTGCTTTTAGGTAATTTTAGATATTTAGGTTTGATTTTTAATATTTCCTTTTTTTTTATTCTACTGTTATTACATTTTTGTTCTGCTTTTAGATATTTTAGTTTTTTAGTTTTGACTTGTAGTATTTATTTATTTTTTACTCTACTGTTTTATTCAATTTTTTTCTCCTTTCAGGATTTTTAGATATTACCTTTTTTATACTCTAAATGTTTCTTCTTATTATTTTTGTTCTGCTTTTAGATATTTTAGTTTTTTTTTGCTGATATTTATTCGTAATAGTAGTCAGTAGACATTAAGTAATTATTTCATTAGAGATTCATCAGATGAGATGAATCTCTGAGTCAGATGTTGGATGTTTTTCTGGTGTTTCTGAGCAGGTGTTTATGGCTCTGGTTTGTGTGTCGTTCTCACAGACAGGAGTGTGTGGCCACTGAGGAAAACCCTCAGGTGTTCTTCTGCTGCTGTGAAGGCAACTTCTGCAACGAGAGATTCACACACCTGCCTGACGTCAGCGGACCAGGTGAGACATCATCACCGCTTAAACCAATCACAAACATCCTCAGTGCTTCACCTCATTAAATATTCATGCACTTTTACCATCACCAAAACATTCATGCTGTATATAAGGGAAATCAAACAATGATGGCAAATACATTAACTGAATTTTATTTATTTAAATTAATTAATTAATTAATTTTTATTATTTTATTTAGATTTTAACTGTTTTTGTTTAAATAATTTATCTATTTTTCTATTTTCATTTATTAGTGAATTTAAGTTTTTTTTCACCCCAATTTATTTCCTATTTGTTTTTAAGCAATTTATCTTAATATTCAATTTATTTGAATATATTTGTAATGTATTTTTTATATATGCGCGCACACACACACACACACACACACACTTTAATGAATTTATTTTTTTATGTGCTTATATTCATCAATTTTGACACTTTAAAATTTTTACGAAATTTTAATACATTTGTTTCTGTCTTTTAATGTTTTTTATTAATGTTTAATTTTTAAAATTGTATGTATTATGTATGTATCTTTGTATGTATTCTTTTTATTATTATTTTATTTGTTATATATTGGCTATATGTTTTTAATGTTTTTTTAAAATAAATTATTTATTTAAAACTTTTTATTAATTAGTGAATTTATTGTTTTTCCCAGTTTATTTCCTAAATGTTTTTAACCAATTTATCTTAATATTCAATTTATTTGAATATATTTGTCATTCTTTTGTTATTTTAGTATTTTTTTTATTTATTTTGTAATTATATACACACACACACACACAATTTTAAGGCATTTACTTGTTTATTTTTATGTGCTCATATTCATAATTTTTTTTGACATTTTAAAATATGTATTTACTTTTAAGATTTATTTTTGTCAGTTTTTAATGTTATTTTTATTAATGTTTTATTTAATTTTGAAGTATGTATTAATATCTTATATTATGTATTTTATTTGTGTTATATTGGCTATATTTTGTTTGTTTGTTTTTAATGATCTATTTTTCTATTTTCATTTATTGGTGAATTGTAAATGTATCTATTTTTTTATATATATATATATATATATATATATATATATATATATATATATATATATATATATATAATAAAAAAAATGTACATAAAGTAAATACATTCACAAACTAAATTAAAAAAAAAGTATATATACTGTATGTATATATGTATTTGTGTGTATTTATAGTCATTAATTTTTGTCTTTTCAAAATGTGTATTTATTTTTCTCTCATCAAATCAGATTTCAGAGTCAGAGCTGTTCATTTTGTAATCGATCATTTGTCAGAAGGATGTTGTTCAGTTCTCTGTTGTCTGTGTCTGTGTTTGTGTCAGTGATTGAGCCTCCTCTGCCGGCGCCGGCTCTGCTGAATGTGCTGGTTTACTCTCTGCTGCCCATCACTATGCTCTCCATGGCGCTGCTGCTGGCCTTCTGGATGTACAGACACCGCAAGCCACCGTACGGACATGTGGACATCAACGAGGTCAGTCCATCCTCTTTATCCGTCTCGCCTCCCAGGAATCACCGTTTGGCTTTACTCTGATCGCTCACTTTGTATGGAAGCCTGGCATGGGAGTTTGTATGAATAAAAAATAACAAAAAAAAAGGTTATTGCGACGACTCCTCTCAAAATTCTGACTTTTTTTCAGAATTAGTTATAAAGTCAACTTGCAATTTGCTGAACATATCAGTCTTTTTCTTTTTTTTTCTTTCTTTCTTTCTTTCTTTCTTTCTTTCTTTCTTTCTTTCTTTCTTTCTTTCTTTCTTTCTTTCTTTCTTTCTTTCTTTCTTTCTTTCTCTTTCTTTCTTTTTTCTCTCAATTGAGTTTATATCCTTCAATTTTGCCTTTATTTCTCTCAATTATGACTTTATTTCTCACAATTCTGACTTTATTTTTCGCAACTGAACTTATATTCAATTCTGACTTTTTTTCTTGTAATTCTGACTTTATTTTTTGCAATTGAGTTTATATCCTTCAATTCTGACTTTATTTCTCACATTTCTGACTTTATTTTTCGCAACTGAATTTATATTCTGCAATTGTGACTTTTTTCTTGTAATTCTGACTTTATTTTTTGCAATTGAGTTTATATCCTTAAATTCTGACTTTATTTCTCTCAGTTCTGACTTTATTTCTCACATTTCTGACTTTATTTTTCGCAACTGAATTTATATTCTGCAATTCTGACTTTATTTCTTGCAGTTCTGATTTTATTTTTTGCAGTTGTGACTTTTTTTCTTGTAATTCTGACTTTATTTCTCTCAACTGAGTTTATATCCTTCAGTTCTGACTTTATTTCTCACAATTCTGACTTTATTTTTCGCAACTGAATTTATATTCTGCAATTCTGACTTTATTTCTTGCAATTCTGACTTTTTTCTTGTAATTCTGACTTAATTTTTTGCAATTGAGTTTATATCCTTCAATTCTGACTTTATTTCTCACAATTCTGACTTTATTTCTCTCAGTTCTGACTTTATTTTTCACAATTCTGACTTTATTTCTCTCAACTGAGTTTATATCCTGCAATTCTGACTTTATCTCGCAATTCTGCATTTATATCTCACAGTTCTGAGAAAAAAAGACAGAATTGCAAGATACAAACTCGCAATTGCGAGTAAAAGTTAGAATTGCGTTTTTATAGATTTATATCTTGCAATTCTGACTTTATTTCTCGTAAAAAGAAAAGTCAGTTACCTTTTTTTTTTTTTTTAATTCAGTGACAGAAACAGGCTTCCATACATTTGTTGTCAGTGTTTCAGCATTTTGTTGTTCTGTGGCTCCACCTAGTGGTGCTTTTGACAGCATTGCTTGACAACTCATTGAGTTTTTCTATCATTTCCAGGATCCCGGTCCGTCTCCTCCATCGCCGCTGGTGGGACTGAAGCCTCTTCAGCTGCTGGAGGTTAAAGCTCGAGGACGCTTCGGCTGCGTCTGGAAGGCTCAGATGATGAATGAATATGTAGCCGTGAAGATCTTCCCCATTCAGGTTCACATGCGTTTCATTTGCTCACTAGATGTAGACTTGGGTATAGATGCAAGCAAGCTCACTAGGATCAGTCCTGGTGTCATTATGGTTAGAGAAGTGTTCACTAAGCTGTGTGTGTGCTGTGATCTACAGGACAAGCAGTCGTGGGAGAATGAGCGGGATATATTCTCCACACCAGGCATGAAACACGAGAACCTGCTGCGCTACATCGCCGCTGAGAAACGCGGAAGCAACCTGGAGATGGAGTTCTGGCTTATTACTGAGTTTCATGAACGGGTGAGGGGTCAGAGGTCATCAGACTTTAGGCAAATATATGCAAAACTGAGCCATTAGAAACATAAATTTAACTCCTATCTATATATATATATATATATATATATATATATATATATATATATATATATATATATATATATATATATATATATATATATATATACATATACAAATTATACTAAATGTTAAATAAATACAAACTATATAGGCAATTCAAATAATAAAAAAACTAAAAACAAATAAAAATGTATTTACTTTTTTTTTTTATTTAAAAAAAATGATAACTTAACTCACTAAAATTAAAACAGAAAATCTAAAAATAAAAAAAATATTTGTATAAATATAACATTATAACATTAACATTATATATTAGATAAAAAGTATAAAACAACACTGAAATAAAAAAAATATTTAAAAAAGAAAAAAAAGAAACAAAATTGCTAGAACTTTCACAAAAATTAAAGCAGAAAATGTAAAAATAAAATATAAATTAGAGACAAATATAACATTAGAAAATGTATGTATTGGATATAAAAAGTAGGTTTAAAATGACAAAAAGTCATTTGTATGTATATATCTATTGTCACATGCTACTTATATAGAATTTATTTTAGTAATAAAAGTTCTGGATGTTTCTTAATGTTTCATGAAGACATTTCTGTTAAGAAACATGTATAATTTGTTTAATTTAATAAAATAATAATAATAATAATAATAGTGTTTAGTTGACATTATTATTTAAATAAATGCATTTATTTATTTTAATATGAATAACATTTTTATGCTTTTGTCATATTTATACTAAAGTAACAAACTAAAATTAAAATGAATTGAAACTGTAGACAGTTAAAATAATAAACATTGTAAAACTGAAATAAAAATATTTTAAAATATAAAATGAAATTAAAAGAACAATACTGACAACTCACAACTTGGCAATATAAAAAACTATATAGACATAAAAAAAATAAATGAATAAAAACTGTATAGAGAGAAAAAAAAAGTTAAAATGAAAAATCAAATTCAAAATATTAATAAAATGTATAATAATTAACACAATTAAATATAAATCATTTTGTGCAAATTTGTCTTATGAATTTTTTACTATCATATTTTTAGTATCGAGTAAGTATTCAGTATTTGCTATGTGTTGAATATCAGGGTTCGCTGACGGACTATCTGAAGGGGAACGCGGTGAGCTGGACCGATCTGTGTCACATCGCAGAGACGATGGCCTGCGGTCTGGCGTATCTTCACGAGGACGTCCCGCGAACTAAAGGGGAAGGTCCTAAACCTGCCATCGCGCACAGGTGAGTTTAACATCCCCATGGTGTGCTACTGAGATGATGATGATCGATGCAGAAATAACTGCAAACGCATTCGTCCGCAGAGACTTCAAGAGTAAGAACGTGATGCTGAAGACCGATCTCTCTGCGGTGGTCGGTGACTTTGGTCTGGCGGTTCGGTTCGAGCCGGGAAAGCCGCCGGGAGACACGCACGGACAGGTCGGGACGCGCCGCTACATGGCTCCGGAGGTTCTGGAGGGGGCCATTAACTTCCAGCGGGACGCCTTCCTGAGGATAGACATGTATGCCATGGGGCTGGTGCTGTGGGAGCTGGTGTCGCGCTGCAAAGCTGCTGACGGTGAGAGCATGACATGTTTTTTGATTTTTCAAATTTGACATTTTAAATGCCGGATTTTAACATTTAAACTTTTAAAATCTAAAAAATGAAAAGTTAAGTTAAACTAGAAATCTAAAATATTTGGGAATACAAAGCAGGTGTTATTTTAGTATGACTGAGATACTATTGTAGTTTTTATAACATATATATATATATATATATATATATATATATATATATATATATATATATATATATATATATATATATATATATATATATATATATATATATATATATATATATTACACACACACACTAGCAGTCAAAAGTTTGGACACACCCTCTCATTTAATGTTTTTTTAAAGAAGCCTCTTCTGCTCATCAAGGCTGCATTTATTTGATCAAAAATACAGAAAAAAAAACTGTAATATTGCAAAATGTTAAATGCTGGTTTTTATTTTAATATACTTTACAATATAATTTATTCCTGTGATGCAAAGCTGAATTTTCATCAGCTGTTACTCCAGTCTTAAGTGTCACGTGATCCTTCAGAAATCATTCTAAAATGCTGATTTATTATTAGGATTATCAATGTTGGAAACAGTTGTGCTGACAAATATTTTTTTGCAAACTGATTTTCAGGATTCTTTGATGAATAACAAGTTAAAAAGAACAGCATTTATTCAAAATATAAATATTTTCTAATAATGTAAATCTATGCTATTTCTTTTTATTAATTTAACACATCCTTGGTGAATAAAAGTATTAATTTCTTTCAAAAAAAGAAAGAATAAAAATGTACTGACCCCAAACTTTTGAACAGTAGTGTATATTGTTAGAAAACCTTTCTATTTTAAATAAATGCTTCCAACATTGATAATAAATCAGTATATTAGAATGATTTCTGAAGGATCATGTGACACTGAAGACTGAAAATTCACCTTTAATTACAGATATAAATTAAATTTGAATGTATATTAATATAGAAAAACATTGATCTACATCGTAATATGTCACAATATTAATTTTGTTTTCTGTATTTTTGATCAAGTGAAAACAGCCTTGATAAGCATAAAAAACTTCTTTAAAAAACATTAAATGAGAGGATGTGTCCAAACTTTTGACTGCTAGTGTATGTCATATAGAGAACGAGAGATATTTATTTATTTTAAGTTTTAGTCAAGTGTCAAGCGTTTTTTTTTTTTTTTTAGACACTATGGAAGCCTGTTTCCACCACTGAATAAAAAATAAAAAAGGTCATTCAGACTTTTTTTCTCGCAATTGAGTTTACATCTCACAAATCTGACTTTTTTTTCTCAGAACTGTGAGATATAAATGCACAATTGCAAGTTATAAAATCACAATTGCGAGATATAAATATATCAAATGGATTTTAATATACTTTTTTTCTCGCAGTTGAGACTTTGAATCTCACAATATACTTTTTTCTTGCAATTGCAACTATGTATCCTGCAATTCTGACTTTTTCCTTGCAGTTGTGAGTTTGTATCTCGCAATTCTGATACTGTTTCTCAGAATTGTGATATTAAACTCACAATTGCAAGTTATGAAGTTCATATCTCTCAATTCTGAGGAAAAAAAGTCAGAATTGTGAGAAAACAAGTTGCGATAACCTTTTTAAAAGAAATTCAGTGGCAAAAATGGGCTTCCATAAGATACTGTAGTTAGTTTTAGTAATTTGTTTATTTTCATTATAATTAATTTTGTTGATATGTGTGAAAAAATAGTTTTTATTAATGTAATATTGTATATATAAATGTAATGTAGAAATATATGTATAGAAATATAATGTATACTTCAGTTTTAATTAACTAGTTGCTTTCCGTGAGAGAAATGTATGAAAAAAACAAAAATTAAAACATCTGACCAATCAGTCAATTCTGAGCATCTAAGCTCCGCCCATTTTCAAGATGTCACTTTCTCTTGAATACTGCTGTTCCAGCTGCTTATATTGTTTGTGTGCTGTGTTCCCTCAGGTCCTGTAGACGAGTACATGCTGCCGTTTGAGGAGGAGATCGGCCAGCATCCGTCTCTGGAGGATCTTCAGGATGTGGTGGTTCATAAGAAAATGCGGCCGGTGTTCAAGGACTGCTGGCTCAAGCATTCAGTGAGTGACTCATTTATGACATACAAGATGATTTTCAGTAAATTTGTGCACCAAATTTAACAATTAAACAGGCCTTTATGATTGTATATGATATAGAATACAATAATTTACTAATAAAAAGTAATTAAATGTCAACAAAATCTAAAGAATAATTCTAATACTAGAAGTAAATATTTGAGAACATATACAGTTTTTATATATATTTTATAAATGTTTCTTTTTACCCATTACAAACTTTTATATATGATTCTTAGACTAATTATATTAAAAAAATGAATAAATAAATAAAATAAATAAATAAATAAATAAATAATAATAATAATAATAATAATAATAATAATAATAATAAAGAAATCACTTAAATATTCACAGAATTAAAAAAAAAATGTTTCTTATTCTAGTTGTCTAATAAACCTGGCATTGTATTTTACAAATATGTTTGCCTCTTTGACAATTAGTTTTGTTCATCTTATTTGTAAGTTGCTTTGGATAGAAATGTTTTTTTTTTTTTTTACATTTATAATATTTTTTTACATGTGCAAATTTCATAGACTACATTGTTAGACTATTTATAATATAATATTTTATTTAGTTTTGCTCTTATTATTTTAGTTAATATTTTAATTTAAATTTTTTATTTTAATTAATTTTTTATTTTAATATTTTTATTTAATTCAGTTTAATTTATTTGCTGTTTAGTACATCAAGTTAAACTAAATTAAAATTAGAAATTAAACATTTAAATATAAAAATGATAAAAGCTACTTTGAAGTAGTTATTTCAGTATAATTTAGTTTCAATATTTTTATTAATATTTTAAAAAGTTCTTATTTTTAATTCTAGTTCAAATTTTTGTAGTTTTGTTGTTTTTGTGATTTTTTTTTTTCAAGTTGTGAAAATGACATTCTTAGCAATGCATATTACTTTTCAAAAAGTAAGTAAAAAAAAAGTTTAAAAAAGTTTAGATATTTTTACAGTAGGAAATTCATAAAATATCTTTGTGGAACATGATCTTTACTTCATATCCTAATGATTTTTGGCATAAATTAAAAAAAAAAAAATCTAGAATTTTGACACATGCATTGAATTTTTGGCTATTGCTACAAAATATACGGTCAAATATATATTAATTTCTGTATTTGTATTATTCATTGTATCATTATAAACCAGCTAAACTAAATAAAAATGAGAAATGTTGCATTGGAAAATAGCTTTATTTTATTTCATTTAACAATTCAGTCACAGCTTCCGTGAGAGAGAAATCAAAGGTTTGTGTTGTGTGTTTGTGTCTGGCGTTCAGGGTCTGGCGCAGATGTGCGAGACGATCGAGGAGTGCTGGGATCACGACGCGGAGGCGCGGCTGTCGGCCGGCTGCGTGGAGGAGCGAATCTCTCAGATCCGTCGCCTGACCAGCGCCACTACCTCAGACTGCCTGCTTTCCATGGTGACGTCTCTCACCAACGTGGACCTGCCGCCCAAAGAGTCCAGCATCTGACGCGAGCAAACGAAACCACCCTCGTCTTTCCAAACTCAGTGAATCTCAAACCACATCAAAGCAGCTGCTATTTTATCCTAACATTTTTTTAACTTTATTATTATTATTATTATTGTTATTGTTATTATTATTATTTTTGTTTTTTCTGATCGGATCAGTAACTACCAGCACACTTCTCTACTGTATTTTTATCATTCGAGCAAACGCGAAAAGTTCTTAAACGCATTCAGGTGCCGACAAATGAATGCTGACAGGTGCAGGTACCTCGACATTTCAGTTCTTTTTCGTTTTTCTTTCCTTGCTCCTCTTCTGGTTTTTCCGTTCGGATCGCCTGCGACGAGCAACCGCTTCATCTGAAGATTCAACAGTGCTGCAAAACCCCGCGAGGATCATTATGACTGTTACACGCGCAACCCGACCTCCTCGCGGGATTTCACTTTTTTTATTTTTTCTCTCTCCTCTCTGTGTGCTATTCGGAAAATTACGGAAAACGTGTCTTTTACGGAACTAACGGGTGTCGAAGAACACGGAAAAAGACCACCGGACTGATTCCTTTTCTTTCTTTCTTTCGTTTTGCTTTTTTATTTCGGGTTGGTTGGCTTTTCTCGAGTGGATATGGCTGGAATCTCTTGCATGTGGAATTATGGGAGGTTTGGTACGGAAATCTTTCTCAGGTATCCAGTGTCAAGGGGGTCCATGACTGCCTTTCCCACATCATTATAGGACAGAGAGAAATATAACGGTGCCCTGATGAATTTAACACTAAAACATGCAAGATGTGTGCGTGTGTGTGTGTGTGAGGGAGAGAGAGCGTGTGTTTGGTGCTGAGAGTTTGTTGAAAAAGACAAAAAAGACCATAAAAAGTTGAACGTAAGTTGAACTTATGAACGTAAGTGTTGGTTTTTGCTGTCTAGTTTCTCTTGTAATAATGCAACATGTGTTTTGGACGTCCGGAGTGGAGGATTGAATCCTCTCCTGGACTCAGAAGGGTGAAATTCTGGGTCAAAATACTTTGAAATCAACGTAAAAAAATAAGAAATAATATTTGTTTTAAATAAAATATTGGCTTTTTAGTAGAATCATGATTTTTTTTAAATTGTGGCATTATTATTAGGCACATTTTCCCTCAAATGACTGTAACGCATCCAAATTATTTACTTTTTATTTCTGGTAATTCTCATTATTTCCGGTGTTGATTTTATTACTGTAATACAGTAATTTAATTAATGCTGATAATTTATACGTTTTACCCCAAAATCTCATGACCATAATGCAAATCCAAATGTTATTTTATTTTAATATAATAATTTATTCTGACTTTAATAAAAAAAAACCCAGTACAGGTAGTACAACAAATGCTAAAATTATATACAAATAAATATAAACTGCCATAAAAAATTAAACTTGGCATATGTTATTATATTGCAGTAATAATTATAAAAAATAAAAATGAGAATAAAACGTGCTTTTAAGTCATTTTGAGTATTTGTGATCCAGCCTGCATTTTTTAATTAAATCCAGATTACATTTTTATATTTTATTTTCATATTCTCATGACTTTAATGCATTGTTATACTTAATGTTATTTTATTCTCATTGTTCTTAATTTTTTAATATAATCATTTATTCTGATTTTAATAAAAGGAAAATCAGTAGAGGTAGTATAACAAATGCTAAAATTCTATATAAAAATAAATGAATAATAATAAAATAAAATATGTATGTATTTTGTATTTTATTTTATTATTATTATTTAGTATTTTTAATATTTTTGTTTTGGTAATTATCAGTGTTGATTCTAATTAGATTGTTATTACTGCAATATAAAAATTTATTCTTGATTTAATTAAAAATGAATACAATTTAATTAATTAATTTCAGGCTGGACAGCAAATACTCAAAATGACATAAAACATGTTTTACACCAAATTCTCATTTTTACTTTTATAATTATTACTGCAAAATAAAAAATTCTGCTGAGTTTTTTTAAAAATCAGTTCAGGCAGTCCAACAAATGCTGCAATAATCTATAGATTAAAATAATAAAAGTGTTTTGGGTTTTTTTGGTGTGTTTTGTAAGAGAATTTTGAGGGGAAATGTCCTTAATTGTTCTAAAAATGTTAAACAATACAAAACATCTGAATATATACTAAAGCAAAATACAATTTCTTATTTTTTTCTTTGACTTGAAGCTGAAATATGACCCGATTTTGTGCGATTCACCTAGGAAGTGTTTGGTTTTGTGTGTTTTGGTCGGGTCCCTTCACGTATTACCTCTTTCTAACAGGGACCAAATCTGAGATCTGACCTCCGACGATATTGAGACTTTAGTTTGGGGCTAAAAATTAGAGAACGTCGAACTTTGATCGGGTGACGTTTGACTTATTAGCAAAGACAAAAAAAAACAAAAAACACAAGAATGCTATTTATTTTGTCTTAAAAGTGGCTAGTAATCCACATTTCCATATGCCATAATTCAAGAGTGAATTTCCACAGTGCTGCTGCTGCTGTTTGGATGAAACGGTGTGATATTTTCTGTATCTTCTCAGTAAAGTTCATCCTCAGATGCAACCGCGCGTCACCAGACATTCAAAAGGCTTCCGAGACGAACGAGCGCAACTCGAAACAATAAAATTAGTCATAAAAGGACAAAAAAAAAAAGTTAAAGATATTGTTCATGAACCACAGACCACCTCAGACCAGAAATACCTCAGATTTTCTACGTGTTTGACTTCTGTTATATATTTTGTTAGTTGTGTTGACTTGTAGTAAGTATATTTTGATGTAAGTTGGCTTTTATGATTAGGGAAGACGTTTTGGAGAATTAAAAAGAAGAAAAAAATGCAAAAAAAAGAGAAGTGCTACCAAGTTCTGTTGTATAAACGAGAGAAACCCATGATGTAAATAGCTGTAAACAGTTGTAGAATCGTGCCGATCAGTGAAACAGGGCATTATTCTTCTTATTCTTCCTGTCTCTTACTTCACAGGACATTGAACCTTAAACGTTTGGCGCTTTTTCCAAAAAGTTGATTGTATTTCCCCGTTTTTACTTGCACAATTTTTTACGTACGACGTTATGAGGGGCAAAATTGAACCTGACGTTCGAAATAAACCTTAAAGGGTTCATCTAAAAATGAAAATTCTGTCATTATTTGCTCACCCTCGTGTTGTGAGCAAATACGTTGACCTGTATGACTTTATTTCTTCTGCTGAACACAAAAGAAGTCATTTTAAAGGCCTAAAAGTTGCTGGTAGCCATTGACTTCCATAGTATGTTTTTCCATACTATGGAAGTCTATGGCTACCGTCAGCTGTTTGTTCACCAACATTCTTCATGTAAGATATATTGGTTGCCAAAATTCTTCAAAAAAATATATTTTGAAGAATTTTAGCAACCTATGTATCAGATGGTAGCCATTGACTTCCATAGTATTTTTTTCCTACTATGAAAGTCAATGGCTACCGTCAACTGCTTGGTTACAGACATTCTTCAATATGTCATCTTCAGAATATCTTATTTTGAATAATTTTGGCAACTGAACAATTGACGGTAGCCATTGACTTCCTTAGTAATTATTTTCCACACTGTGGAAGTCGATGGCTACCGTCAGCTGTTTGATTACCAACATTCTTCAAAATATCTTCTTCAAAATATCTTATTTTGAATAATTTTGGAAACCAACATATTGTATTTTAAAGAACGTTGGGAACCAAACAATTGACGGTAGCCACTGACTTCAAAGTAACTTTTTTCCACACTATGGAAGTAAATGGCTACCGTCAGCCGTTTGATTACCAACATTTTTTAAAATATCTTCTTCAAAATATCTTATTTTGAATAATTTTGTTGTAAGCAAACAGTTGATGGTAGCCATTGACTTCCATAGTACAGAAAAAAGTACTATGGAAGTCAGTGGCTACCATCAACTGTTTGGTCACCAACATTCTTCAAAATATATTATTTTTAAGAATTTTGGCAACTGAAGTATCTTATTTCGAAGAATGTTGGGAACCAAACAATTGATGGTAGCCATTTATTTACATTGTACTTTTTTTTCCACACTATGGAAGTCAATGGGTACCATCAAGTTTTTGGTTTCCAACATTCTTCAAAATATCCTTTGATGAATGTTGGTAACCAAAATATCTTATTTTGAAGAATGTTGGGAACCAAACAATTGATGGTAGCCATTTACATTTTACTTTTTTTTTTTTTTTTTGTACTATGGAAGTCAATGGCTACCATCAACCGTTTGGTTCCCAGCATTCTTCAAAATATCCTTTGATGAAAGTTGGTGATCAAAATATCTATTTTGAAGACTGTTGGGAACCAAACAATTGATGGTAGCCATTTACTTACATTGTACTTTTTTCTGTACTATGGAAGTCAATGGCTACCGTCAACCGTTTGGTTCCCAGCATTCTTCAAAATATATTATTTCTAAGAATTTTGGTGATAATATCTTATTTTGAAGAATGCTGGGAACCAAACAATTGATGGTAGCCATTTACTTACATTGTACTTTTTTTGTACTATGGAAGTCAATGGCTACCGTCAACTGTTTGATTCCCAGCATTCTTCAAAATATCCTTCGATGAATGTTGGTAACCAAAATATTTTATTTTGAAGACTGTTGGGAACCAAACTTAACACTATGAAGCCGATGGCTACCGTCAACCCCCAAATACACGATGACAGAATTTTTCGGGTGAACTGTCCCTTTAAGAATTGACTGTGAACCCAACTCTTACCAAATGACCTCGGCCAAATTTTACCGGCGTTTTCACAAAGATCTTCAGGGCCAGATGAAGGTTCAGTGTCCTGAACGTTTGTGCCATTTCTCTGCTCTCTGTACCCATGATGCAATGCAGCGGTCGCTTCGACTTCCTCTCAAACCCAGCTCAGAGCTTTAAGTTATCTATTCTGGTGCCATATATCATGAGTTTGAATGAAGATCCGTCTTTGACAACTTTTTCACCTTTTTTTTTTTTTTTTTTTTTTTTTTTAAATCATATGTCAAAGTCAGCTGTTAATTATTTAATAATTTATTTTTTATTTAATTTTTTTTTTTTTTTGCCCATTGTGCTTCATTGGTCTCGTTTGCTTTCGATTGCGATTGTCGTAGCGTTAGAAACGTTGCGACGCCCGATTCTGGCACGGCGAAATCCCAAAGTGCCAAAACGCGTCCGCTCTGCATCTCGATACTTTCAGGAAACTTAGTTCTCTTCAGGTCAACCGGGAAAGTTGGGATGGTTTCGCAAACGGAGAGTTTCCGACCGGCTCAGACGATGTAGCAAGCAATATCTCCAGCAATAGTCTGTAGACTGACCTTTGGGCATTGAGATCCACATCAGGCCAGCCGTGGTTTCCGTGAACTGACCTCGTTTCGTTTGAAATAACGTGCGATATGTAGCCAAATTCCTTCCGCGAGAGGAAAACCAAAGGCTTTGATTATGTTTCTCATTAGCTGAATGTCTTTGTGAGGTTTTAATGTCGCCGCACTGTATTTTGGGAGTTTGGACGAAATGAAGGCTTTCGGTTTGTTTTATGCATCATATTGAAGTGGTTTCAGACCGTGAGAGATGTGATTTATGCAATACACTCACACGCTTCATTACGCACTTAAAGACAGTCCAGTGTTTCTCCAGTATGTCGTCACCTCCGCCTTCGTGCCAATTACACCTGATTTACAGCCTTGTAACACTTTTGTATCTCATGAAACTTAACATATTTCACACCAGAACCAAAAAAAATAAATTATATTATATTTAACAATGGAACTCTATCTCTCTCTTTATACATATATTATAAAAAAAAGTATAAATAATGAATAATTAAGTGTAATTAATATTATATGTATATATTAATTATTTAATAAAATTTATTTTTATTTCAAATAAAAAATGTAGAAAAATTAGCTTTTAATTTCACTATCATATATATATTAGTGCTGTCAAATTATTAATTGCAATTACTCGCATTAATCACAAAAATTAGTTTACATAAAATGTTTTTTTTTACATATTTATGTATATATAAATACACGCATGCATGTCTATATTTAAGATGTTATTTCTATATAATACATTTATATAGATGAATGTGATTATTTGCGATTAATCATATCCAATCCAATATATACACATATACACACGTTTTTATATTGACTTGAAATAACGTTAAATAAAAGTGTGTGTATATATGCATGTATGTATGTATGTATGTGTGTATATATATATATGTGTATATATATATACTTTTTTAACTTTTATTTAACTTTCTACATTTATACAAGTGTGTGTGTGTGTGTGTATGTATGTATGTATATATATATATATATATATATATATATATATATATATACACACATTGTCAACAACCTGAAAAAAATAAGGATATTTTGTAATTAATTTCACTTCAATTAACACTTATTTTATATAACATTTTTACAAAAGAGTGAAATTAAATAACTTTTAACAATTATTTTTCATTGCCATAATAAAATACTAATACAATTCAACAAATAATGGCCTTAAATAGCGTTCATTTCCTTTGCAAGTTAATTTCTCCTTTGATTTTGTGGTGAAATATGATCTGTACGTGAGTTTTCTAAGATGTGCTTTTCCCAACCCTGCATTTAGATGTTTTTTTTTTGTTCTGTGTGAGTCTCTTTCAAAGTTTGCTTTAGTTTATGTGCTCAAAGACGGATAAATTGCTGATTGGTATCTGCTATCAGGAGGGAATGTAATGTGCCTGTGTTTCCTGAGCTCTGCTGAAGCGATCGCTGCGTTTGCGCGTCACATTTCTCTCTCTCTCTGTTTTTTCCGTCTCTCACTTTCTGTTCTACCTGCAGAAAAGAAGCTATATGAAATATATATGGAAAAACTCTATATAGATATATCAAATATGAAACTCTAAAAGTGACCAGCTGTAACTCTGGATGCAAATCTTTGGTCCAGGTTTTCAGGAAGCCGATACCTCAGAACTCACTGAAGCAGTGTTTATAGCTGGACCATCGTGACACACGAACGAATGAATCAAAGTGAATCACAAACCTCTTTTGTACTGGTGTGACGTGTGTGACGAGCCCTCCGCAAACTCCACAACCTCCTCGTCCACGTTTCATGACGCCTGCAGACGATAAAAAGCTCTAACAAACTCGCATCAAAGATTAAAGAGTCAGGAAGTGTACAACTGGGTTCTGTTGTTAGTTTGCATGAGATTTCTGTTAAAATATTACAGATATACAGAACTACATCATCTGTGAAGCCCCTAAAAATCTACAATAGTTTGAAATAAGGTTATCTAAATTTTAAAAAAACAAAGTGAAAGTGTTTTGGAGTTTTATTTGAACCATTTTTAAACTTTATAATACTTTTTTATATTTGTTCTGAATATTTTTTTTTTTTTGTTATATTTGTTTTGAATTTAAAAAAATATATTTTATTTCATTTTGAATTTTGAAATCTCAACCCTAAACAGTACTTTTTTAATTTTTCTTTTATTTTCTTTATTTCTATTGATTTGGTTTCTTTAAAAAATGTTTAAAAAAAAATAAATAAATAAAAAAAACACTATTTTTAATTGTATTTTATTTGTATTGAATGGGAAATCTTAAACCGAAACAGTTACATATACATTTACTTAAAAAAAAAATAAAAAAAAAAAAGAAAAGAAAAGAAACAATGAATAAAAAATAGAATAAAAACTATATATAAAATTTGAAAAGAAACAAATGAAAAAAAATTATAATTGACTGTTTCGGTTTAAGATTTCCCATTCAATACAAATAAAATACAATTAAAAATGTTAGTTGTTGTTTGTTTTTGTTTTTTTTTTTTTAAGAAACCAAATCAATAAAGAAAATAAAAAAAAAAAAAAAGTACTGTTTTGGGTTGAGATTTCCCATTCAAATAAAATAATAATAATAATTTTTTATTGATTTTGGTTTCTTTAAAAAATATATATATATATAGTTTTTATTCTAATTTATTTATTTTGTTTCTTCAAAAAAATTGTTTTATATATATATATAATATAAAAAAATACAATTTTATTTTTTGTTTTGCTTTTTCTTTTATTTTAACCTCTGAATCCCAAACAGTTTCGCATAAATCTGTACGTCGTGTGTAAATCGTTGACGTTTTGATCTGGGCTGCGCATGAACGTGAGACGAGACGGAGTTTGTGGAGGGCTGGTGTTTCAAATGCTGTTTCTTTTCCAGAATATGTGAACTGTACATGTTGTAGGTGATCTTTTACTATTGTAGCTGAAACTGTAGAACAGACATGGCTTGTACTACTGATTTTAACAGAAATATACTAAAAATATCTGTATAAGACGAGATGTAAACAGAGAGTGGAGCCTCTTTTGGATTGAAGAGTATGTAAAAGTTTTCTATCTATCAGAAGCCCTGGTGAATCCACAGCCGTCGTATTGCCGTGAGGAGCGGAGAGGATCGTTGTAACATAGTTGTTTAATTTGCAGTGGATCCTGTTCTTTTTACTGTGGTAATTTTAGAGCTCAGTATCAGACGTCGGGCTGCGGCTGTTTCTCCTCCGCATTGGTGCCAGAATAAACCAGTATGAATGTAGTATTTGCCCAGTGTGAAACAACCACACCCCGACCCCTAGACAAAATACTAGAAAGGATTATTTCAATTTTATCTTTTTGTATATGAAAGTAAACAATAAATACTGATAAAGCATCACTTGAGCTGTGTGTCCTCTCTGAAACCTGTTTCACTCATGTTTTTATTTGTATTTTTTTATTATTTTATAATTATGTTTTTATAGAAGGATTAATCAACGTAACAGGTCAGTATAGTCAAATGTTTATATATGCATTTCTTAATAGATTCATATTATTTAATATTAAGTAATATAAAATTACTATTAAAATGTAATAGTATATAATTAAGTAATGTATAATGTCATCAATATACTTATATTTAATATTAATTAAAATATTTTTTAATTTAATGATAATATATTTATATATTATATATAAATTATGATTTTGTAAAATGTATACATGTGCGTATTCATATTTTTTAAACACATTTTAATTTAATATACTGTTTACTGTTCAAAATTAAAAATGTAATAAGATGTATAATTAGCTATAAATTAGGGATAATGCATATAGTATTATATAAATACATTTGTATTTAATAATTACAAAAATTATAATTTAATCGGATATAAATTTAATATACTGAAATTAACATAAAATGAAATAAATGAAATTGAATGAGTTAATTTATATTTTAGTTGCAAATGTCCTCCAACTTGAATTAATGTAATGAATTATTATTATTATTATTATTATTATTATTATAATTGTACTGCATTAATGGTTTGATGTTTGTACTGTTTAATTAAAAAAAGAAAAGAAATACTACAAAAAGCTAAAGATTTGCGATCTACTTTTTGCGTTCCGAAGTCCTGATCTGGATCAAATGATTCGCGATGGGCACTCTGATCTGAACCAAAAGATTCACAAAAAAGCTTCGAAGTTCTAAACTGAATCAAATGATTCGCGACCTGCGTTCCGATCGCTCTGATCTGAATCAAATGATTCACGATCCAAACTCCTTAAGTACTGATTTGAATCAAATGATTCACAAGCCGCACTCAAGTTCCGATCTGAATCAAATGATTTGTGATCCATGATCCTAAGTACCGATTTGAATCAAATGATTCACGATCCGCTTCAAAGTTCCGATCTAAATCAACTGTTTTGCCACACAATTGATTCCGATGCAATGGTTCGGAGGTTCGGTCTATACATGCTTTTAAAATCATTACGAGATGTCGAAATTCGAAAATGAATGGCTCTTTTGATCTTTTTTTTTTTTGGCTAGTGAATCGTTTGAAGTGAATGATTGAAGTCACGAGTTTGATTCAATCAGAGCGGTTCCAGCGTAAATGACCAATTGAATCGGTTGGTCTTCAGCCATGTATACACTACACAGTCAGCACTACTACTAGCTAAACTTGCTAGTTTTATGACATTACCTGAAATAAGCATAAAATTATGATGTTTACCAATAATATATCAATATTTTAATTCCAAAGATTACATCCAACAAAACTACAAGCATATTTAGATATGCCATAAAGGCTATATATTCTTACCCCCGCAAATGCACTAAATGTACATCTTTAAAAGCGCACATTTGTCTAGCATATTTACTTTTAACTTCTCAGGTATTATCAGTATTACGGTTGCAGCCGAAATGACAACAATTGTGGCTACATACACATACTGTAGCCTATATTTAGCCAATTTTTTGTATATTTAGCGATCAAAATAATTGCTAATGACAAGTTGGTAGTCGCCAGGTATTTGTAGGGACATGTCAATAGCGTCTTAGCTAAATTCTGTGCCCTATAATGCATTTTATTCTGCTGCTGTTCTGTGTTTCGGCCGCTGGGCGGCGCTGTGACGAAATCGCTCTGTTGTTCGGCGCTCACTCGCCGCTTTTCACTCAAACTCAAACCGCTCAAACCCTCCCACCTCACTTCACGAGTTTGTGGCTCTCATGTGATGTTTAATGTGAAATAATTAAGTGTAATATTTACTGATGGCGTCTTATGTGATATCTGTGAGGTTCGTCGGCGGCTTTGTGTTCGGCGCGGCTTCCGGTGTCGCAGCTCTTAAACTTTATTTGTATGAAGAGCAGAAAACAGACAAAGGTAACTACTTCACTGATCATCGCACATACATTACTGAGTAATAAAGAGATATCATGCAAACACTATATTGTCATTAACAGTTATAAAAAGTTATATTAATAGTTCATGCACATCCGTATACGTAAGGAGACCGGGGTAAGTTGTCACACATTACATCAGCAGATATCAGTTATTTATTTATTAGCATTTTTTATTATTTTCTGTAAACGAATAAACGTTAAACTTTTTACTACACGCATAACGCTTTTGAACATTTCCATCCTTTATTGGCCAAAAAAAATACATATTTAACGTATTTTTATTTTATTATTGTTTTTTATTTTGATGTCTATTCAGTCCCACAGGAACGATATTTATAATATATTTATTACGTTAGCTGTCAGGAAAAGTTTCAATGCTGTTTTGTTGTTGTTTGTTTTTGTTTATAGTTTTTCCCAAAAGCTTTATTTGTCGTAATATAGTCTTATATAAAGTCAGTAGAAACAAAATCGGTTTGCAAAGAGACCAATTCTTATGCTTATGGTATTTTACTAATAAAATAATAAATATTAGTTGCATAATTTAATTTTCTGTAAACAAAAAAGCACATTGATACATTTCAACCCAGTTTTTAATAGTTACTGTTTAGTACTTTTTTTCTGTAAATGAATAAAATCCTATTGGCCAGGGAAAAAATATTTATTTGCTTGTTTAATTATTTAATTTTATTTATTTATATATAATATATTAACAATATATGTGTGTGTGTGTGTGTGTGTGTGTATATATATATATATATATATATATATATATATAATAATAATAATAATAACAATAACTGTATTAACACTATCAGCAGAAAGAAAAAAGTAACAGAAATTTGAATGCTTTTTGTTTTTTTGGTGTTCACCAAGCTTTTTTAATAAATTATAAGACATTTGTTTCACAAAGAGCCCACTTATTCTTATGGTATTTTACTAATAAAACAATAAATAATAATAGTTGCATAATTTAGTGTTATTGCCTTTTAAAAGGCACAAATTTAATTGATATAAATTTTTTATAAACTTAAATTTATAAAAATAAGTAATTATAAATAAAATATGATAAAACTATATAATAAAACTCAAAATGTGAATTTTGTGGACTGAAAAAATAAACAAGCATATGAAGTATATGTTAAATCTATATGTATGCATGTATTTATTTTTTAATAATAGTTGCTGTTTAGCAAGGATTGCAAGTATATGCATGCACATTAACTAATGATCTGAAATCTTTATATACTGTAGCAATATTTCTGACTTATTAATGAAAGTTATTATAAAGCATAAGAAACTGACAGTGATGTTTGTTGTGTGTGAATCTTCAGGAAGCTCCATCCATCGGCTCATCGAGCGTTTCGGTCTTCCACAAACTGGAGCAGAGAGCCGATTCTACATGAACCATGTGTTATCGTACGATCAAGCGCTCCGGACGCCCCGCTGGGTGGCAGAACACCTGTCCGCTCACAGGTTACTGGGTGAGTTTGGTCTGATGATGGGACTCCTCATATGCTGGAGATTCACACTGACTCTGGTGATTCCCAAACAGGTCAAGCCCAAAGAAAACACTGCAAATTCAAACCCGATCCCAGCATTCCCGAACTCTTCACGGCCCGCAACGAGGATTACCTGCGCAGCGGCTGGTCGCGCGGACACATGGCTCCTGCTGGAGACAACAAGATCTCTGAGGTTCAACACAGTCATACTAACGTCTGTCTGTTCTCCAACAGGACATTTATGGAATATTGCAATATTGTTATTATTTTTAACATTAACATAATAGTATTAGTTTTAATCGTGTTAAGTGTTATTAATTATTTATTTAAAATAATAATAATGATTATTATTATTAACATAATAGTATTATACATCAACATACATCAACTTTATGGATATGGAGGGATTTAACATACTAAAATAAATAAAAGTAAAGTGAAATTAAATTCATTATAGAATGTTGCAAAAAAAAAACTGCAAAGAAATGAATGGAATTATTTGTTATTATGAGTAAGTATTATCTAAAATAATGAAATTATTAAATTCATTATAGAATGTTATAAATAATAACATTATTTTATAACTACATATTACATATATATATATATATATATATATATATATATATATATATATCATTTATTATATATCATTAATATTATTTATATGAATTAATTTTATTTATTTGTTATTTATTTAGAGATGAGCATGCTTTAACTTTATAGAGGGATTTAACATACTAAAATAAGGACATTTCAATTATTACATTTATTATAGAATGTTATAATAACATTATTTTGTTACTACATATATATAGCACTCATTATGTTATTATTATATATGATTAATATTATAACATTTTATAATATTATAGAATTTAATTATTAAATTCATTATAAGTAATAAATAATAACATTATTTTATAACTACATATTATATATAGCACTATATAGCAATATTCTGTATGTATATATTATTATTATTATTATCATTAATATTATGTGTGTGTGTGTGTGTGTGTGTGTGTGTGTGAGAGAGAGATTTATTTATATATATATTTATTTATTTATCTGTTATTTATTTAGAGATAAGCATGCTTCAACTTTATGGAGGGATTTAGCATATTAAAATAAAGAAATGCAATTTTTAAATTCATTACTGCAAAGAAATGAAAGCATAAGTAAAGAAAGAATTATATATATATATATATACAGCACTCATTATTCATTATAAAATAGAAGTGTAAAATAAAAAAATAGAAAAGGACATAAAATGCCATATGAACTCATCTTAAAATGAAAAATCTCAAGAAATACAAACTAAACACACTTTTATGTATTTTTATTAAATAATTGTATTATTATAATTATCATTATATATTATTTATAATAGATTTATTTATTTATTTTATTTATCATTTATTTATTTAGAGATAAACATGCTTCAACTTTCTGAAGGGATTTAACAAACTAAAATAAAGAAATATCTTATGAAATTATTAAAAGAATTAAAGAATGTTGCAGGAGACAAAAGTGCACATGAATGAAAGCATAAATAAGACATGAAATATATATATTTTCATGTAAAAAAAATAATAATAATAATAACATGGAATACACCTTATGAAATATGAACTGAAATACATGCCTTGAAATAAAATGTAGCTTATATATATATATATACATAAAAATATTTCACGAAATTGAATACATCATAAATGTCACATTCAATACAAGCAAATAAAAATAATGAATAAAAGCATAAAAAAGTGAATATAAGTACATCAGTAGTTTGTGAAATGTGTTCATGTAAAATGAAAAGTGACACATATTTAGTTGTTTTTTAAATCATTTATTGCAACATCCACCGATGTATTTAACTATTTATTTTAGACAGTGAAAGTCTTTGTAAAAGTGTTTGTAAAGTCTTTGAAAGTCTCTCCTGATGACCGAATCTGATCATTTTTTCTGACAGCAAGCGATGGCCGAGACTTTCTATCTGTCCAACATCGTCCCACAGAACTATGAGAACAACGCCGGCTTCTGGAACAGGTTTGTTTTTGAGTTGCTGCTTGTGTTTGTGGTATATTTGTGTGTGGCGCTCATGTGCAGATGTTTCTGTAAGGCTGGAGATTTACTGTAGAGAACTGACGGAGAGATTCGGTGATGTGTGGGTCATTTCTGGACCGCTGCTGCGGCCACAGACCAGCGACAACGGCAGCAAAACAGTCTGCTATCAGGTGAGCTGGACGCACAATGACCTTTGACCTTTGCTATTCATGAAATGCAAAAATAAGGGAAAAATGTCTTCAAAATACTACACTGTGTATTTCCAAATTAATGCAAAAACAAGGCAGAAAATATAGAAATAACACGAAGAATTATTATAATTATTTTTCATAAACATTTAAGTTTCACAGAGATATGTTTGTTTTCTTTGTAATAAAGCATATTCCCAATGGTAATTAATGCAAAAACAAGACAAATAATACACACATCATGAAATTATTATAAAGAATATCCTATATATTTTTTTTTTAAAAACTAAAAATGTAAATAAATGAGAACTGAATTTGTAAATAATATTTTGTTATTGTTATATATTAAATATAAATATTTTACATATTATATAAAAGTGATATTTTATGAATTAAAATATATTTTACATTTT
The DNA here is from genome assembly GCA_033026305.1 of Cirrhinus molitorella. Classification (NCBI taxonomy): domain Eukaryota; kingdom Metazoa; phylum Chordata; class Actinopteri; order Cypriniformes; family Cyprinidae; genus Cirrhinus; species Cirrhinus molitorella. The sequence continues at coordinate 31,381,506 of CM065140.1, read as the reverse complement.
TTTTAATGTTACTTTTTTATTATTATATTATATTTATTTATGAATTTATTATTTGACTTATTTATTTATTTATTTTAATATGCTCTACCGTTCAAAAGTTTGGAGTCACTAGGATTTTTTCAGAATAATAATATTTTTATTTTGTCATTATATATTAAATAAAAAGATTTTACACAGACACACACACAATATATATATATATATATAATTTTGTCAGATTTTTTTAAGCATATTTTCTTCATAATAAAGCATATTCCTAAAGGAAATTAAGATATGCAGTGTAATTTCAGATTATGGCCATAAACACTTAAGTTTCACAAAGACATGTTTTTTTTTTCTTGTAATAAAGTGTATTCCCAATGGAAATTAATGCAAAAACAAGACCTAATAAATGCATGAGAAATGACACACACATCTTGAAATTTAATATTTTCCATATTATATAAAAATTATATTTCATGAATTAAAATATATTTTACTTTTTTATATTTTACTTTATTATTATTATTATTATTATTATTTATTAATTTATTTATTCATTTCTTTTAATATACTCTACCATTTAAAGGTTTGGGGTCACTAGGATTTTTTTTATAATAATAATATTTTTGTTTTATTATTTTATTAGTATATATTAAACATAAATATTTCACACACACACACACACACACACACACACATTTGTTTTTAATTTTGTCTGATTTTATTTAAATAATTTTTTCTTCATAATAAAGCATATTTCTTAAAGGGAATTAAAATGTCGGATTATAGCCTTAAACAATTTATTTTCACAAGGATGTGTTTGTTTTCACTTTTTTCCTTGATTATTCTGTAAAGTGGAAGGTTTGTAAATCTCCTTAAAAAAATCGTATTGTAATAATAATAAAAGTCCAGCAAGTGGCGCTGCTGCTCTTCACAAGTTAGTGTGTACTGAACTCCAGACATCACCTATCAGCTGACTGACTTAAAATCACTTCAGCATTTCCATTTTAACCTCAAACGAACATTAAAATGATGATTTCCAACCGCACCGTCCCTCATCGCTTAACCTTTCATATAATAAAATTAACAACTGAATCGAAATGATGTTTTACATAACAGAAGTGGGGGGTCCGGAGCTCCAGCTGGCTTCAGAGGGCCAGATTTGGTTTTGAGCCGCGTGTAAATGGACACAGACAGGTGCCCCGAGGCTCAGGACTCTTGCAAATGAGCCGAGACAGAAGCCGCGTTACCTCCATCTAAACACGCGCCAGTCTCCGGGGAGCGCTCCTGCTCTCTGAGCCTCTGATGGGAATTTGTGTAAATGCGAATGTTCTCTGAGAGGAACTCTGTCTATCAGTGACTGCTCCACTTTTGCTTTGTCACTCTGATCGCCAGTTTCTTCAGATTAGAGTTGCTCTTCCTCTGAAATGATAATCCATCTCATTATCTTTAAATCATTCACCTGACTCATGTTTTCTAGACCTGAGTGACTTTCTTGCGAGGAGCACAAAAACAGATGTTCAGCAGTATGTCCGTGCTGCTCTTTTTCTTTATCTTAAAATGGCAGTCAATGAGGACAGATGCTGTCGAGATCCAAAAATGTCAAAAAAGTACCATAACAGTAATCCATTTTTACACTATATGAATTATTACTATATTACTGTACTATATATTATACTATATATTATATTAAGTCATAAATGGTGCATGATTGCTGTTTTGATTCTTTAATGTTGCCTTTTTTCATTTTTTTTAAACCTTTTTGTATGCATCTATAATGTAACTCATTAAATAAAATAATAAAGAAATAAATAAACAGAATGTTTAGTAAAATTTGTGTATTATTATTTTATTGTTATATATTAAATCTAAATTATTCAGCATTGTATATGCTATTTATTTATTTATTATTATTTTTAATATACCATTCAAAGGTTTTGGGTCACTAGGATTTTCATTTTATATTTTTACATTTTATGAATTACAAATAAAATACATTTTATTTTTTTATTTTACTTTTATTATTATTAATTAATTAATTTAATAATAATAATAATAATAATAATAATAATTATTATTATTATTATTATATACTCTACCATGCAAAGATATTTTTTATAATATTTTTATTTTATTGTTATATATCAATTATAAATATTTCATATGTGTGTGTGTGTATATATATATATATATATATATATATATATATATATTACACTTTATGCATTTTATTTTTGTTTTTATTTGACAAAATAAAGTCTGTGAGTCTGTATTGTTGTTATTATTATTCTATCTATCTATCTATCTATCTATCTATCTATTTATTTAGTAGTAGTAGTAGTATATACTCTACCACTCATAGGTTATTTTTTATTTTATTTTTTTATTAGTGCTTTTATTTATCAAGGACAAATTTGAACTTTCTATTAATCAAAGAATCTTGAAAAAATAAAATTCATCACAGTTTCCACAAAAATATTGGGCAGCACAGCTGTTTCCAACATTGATAATAATTATAAATGTTTCTTGAACAGCAAATCTGCATATTAGAATGTAAAGACTGGAGTAATGATGCGAAAATTCAGCTTTGATCACACAAATAAATTACATTTTAGCGTAGATTCTTATAGAAAGTAGCTAATTTAACTAATATTTAATATTTTTAATGTATTTTTGAACAAATAAATGCATTCTTAATGCATTTTATTGTTCTAAACCATATTATAGTTTATTTAATATTATGATAATTCTAATAATACATACATATATATGTTTACTAATGTTTGTAATCTACATTTTAGCTGATTGGGAATGACGATGTTGCTGTTCCCACTCACCTCTACAAAGTCATCCTGGCTCAGAAAGACTCGTCTTCAGACTCTCTGGCTCTCGGGGCGTTTGTGGTCCCGAACGCTCCGATCGGTTTCGACCATCCGCTGATGGAGTTTCAGGTGAGTCTGTCGGATCTGGAGCGCATGTCCGGCCTGACGTTCTTCCCTGCGGTGGAGCGACGCGAGGAGCTGAAGAACCTGTGTGATGTAGACTCCTGTCAGCTCATGGACTTCAAGCGCTTCACGCTGTACATCAGCGGCCGTAAGGTGGCGAGCGCCAGGACACTCACGCGGCTGGAGAAGATCATGACGGAGCTGAAAGATGCCGACATCACACCTGACGAATACCTGAACAACCTCTACCTGGAGAAGAAACGAGAACTAGAAGAAAAAGAGGAACGTGAGAAGAAACCAGAGCAATGAGAATGTTGAATTTTGTTGTTTTCTTTCATAAGCACTGAAGTATTTTAGTTCATTAGCTTATTTTGGTTTGTTTTTTATTGTTGTCGTTGCTTAAGCATTAAACATTCATCAGTGGGACCAGCCACACAATCAAAACAAGTGTTTGAAACTTGAAATATTTTATGTTTACACCTGAACACAAATAAAGTCTTGTGTTTCTTATTTGCTGTTGTTTTGTTTTTATACATTTGTTTATCATTCAGAGCTCTTGAAGTCTGATATTATACTAGAACAAGCTTGGAAATTAATAAAATCAGTAAGTACTGGAAATTTCATGTGATTTGACCACTTGAACTTTGACCAGTAACCACTGACAATAATTGACTAAATTATAAATATTGATTTATTTTTAAGCATTTTTATTTGCTTCTTATTGTGTTTTTTTGTTGTTAGTTTTTTTTTGTTTGTTTTTCGGTTACCTTGAGGTTGTTCAGATCTTCTGGTTGCTAAGATGTTCTGGGTGGTTGCTAGGAGGTTGCTAATATGTTTTGGGTGGTTTCTAGGTGGTTGCTAAGATGGTCTGGGGTGTTAAAATGTTCTGGGTGGTTGCTAGGAGGATGCCAAGATGTTCTGGGTTGTTGCTAAGATGGTCTGGGTTGTTAAGATGTTCTGGGTGGTTGTTAGGATGTTGCTAAGACGTTCTGGGTGGTTTCTAGGTGGTTGCTAAGATGGTCTGGGGTGTTAAAATGTTCTGGGTGGTTGCTAGGAGGATGCCAAGATGTTCTGGGTTGTTGCTAAGATGGTCTGGGTTGTTAAGGTGTTCTGGGTGGTTGTTAGGAGGTTGATAAGATGTTCTGGGTGGTTTCTAGGTGGTTGCTAAGATGGTCTGGGGTGTTAAAATGTTCTGGGTGGTTGCTAGGAGGATGCCAAGATGTTCTGGGTTGTTGCTAAGATGGTCTGGGTTGTTAAGATGTTCTGGGTGGTTGTTAGGATGTTGCTAAGACATTCTGGGTGGTTTCTAGGTGGTTGCTACGATGGTCTGGGGTGTTAAGGTGTTCTGGGTGGTTGTTAGGAGGTTGCTAAGATGTTCTGGGTGGTTTCTAGGTGGTTGCTAAGATGGTCTGGGGTGTTAAAATGTTCTGGGTGGTTGCTAGGAGGATGCTAAGATGTTCTGGGTTGTTGCTAAGATGGTCTGGGTTGTTAAGATGTTCTGGGTGGTTGCTAGGATGTTGCTAAGACGTTCTGGCTGGTTTCTAGGTGGTTGCTAAGATGGTCTGGGGTGTTAAGATGGTGTAGACGGTTGCTAGGAATTTGCTAAGATGTTCTGGGTGGTTGCTAGGAGGTTGCTAAGATGTTCTGGGTGGTTGTTATGTAGTTAGATGTTCTTGGGGGTTGCTAAGATGGTCTGGACTGTTAAGATGTTCTGGGTGGTTGCTAGGAGGTTGCTAAGACGTTCTGGGTGGTTGCTAGGAGGTTGCTAAGATGTTCTGGGTGGTTGCTAGGAGGTTGCTAAGATGTTCTAGTTGGTTGATAGGTGGTTGTTAAGATGAATTGAGTTGTTAAGATGTTCTGAGGGGTTGCTAGGTGGTTGCTAAGATGTTCTGGTGGTTGCTAAGATGGTCTGGGGTGTTAAAATGTTAGGTGTGTTGTTAAGATGTCATGTGTTGTTAAGATGTTCTGGGTTGTTGGTAAGAAGTTGCTAAGGGCTTCAGTGTAGTAGCTAGGAGCTTGCTAAATGGGTTAGTGTGGTTGCTAAGATGATACTGCCAATAATTTTTACCATTTAAGAAAACACTCACCAACTAGTCAGCATAAATGATACCAGTTCTGCTCAGTCTGGATAGTAATGTGTGTTTGTCAGAGCTTTATAAGTTAATCAAATCATTGCTGAGTCTGCTATCATTAGTGGTTATCAGTGCTGGATAGATTACTAACAAACTGTAGTCTGCTACTGATTACAAATCACCTGATGAAAGATGTAGTTTAATTACTTTTTAGGTGATGTATTCGGACTACTTATTATTGTTTTTAATTAATTGATAACTAATATACTGCGATTGTGTGAACAATCTGTAATCATGTAATCCATAAAAAAGTAACTGTAATCTGATTATAAGTACTTTAAAATCTAATTACAAGTACTTAATGTTTGGAATCTGATTCATAATCTAGATGACTTGCTACCCAGCACTGTTGATGTTGCTGTTAGTTTTGCATGAGCGATTTGATTTGATCTTAAAATCAATGGCTTCAGCGCTCAGGGTCTCTTGTCTTGTCTGGTCTGATGAAGGCCTCCACAAACTCAATCCGCCATCGCAGTATCGCATCTCGCCGCAGCTGCAGTGAACTTCCTGACAGGAGTCGCGTGTAATTGCATTTGACGTTTAGATTGCGGCGCAGTAAAACACAGGAGATGTCTGAGTCCGTTGTACTTGTCAGATTAGCACCAGAGCGCTAACTGCTAATGCACAGAGCTGTGACGCTTTATTTTCCAGTCTGGGGAAAACGTACAGTTTTATAGCTGATGCATCAGCAGAAAGCAGCATACTTAGTACAGAGGAATTAACCTGAAAACACTCTGTACTGAAGTAAGCACTTCTATCTGTTCGTGATTTACTGTGGAGTTGTGTTTCAATTAATAACACGCATACGCATTACATAATCAGCACTGCTGTGAGCAGCACAAACTGTTTCTTACAGTCACTTCTTTTCCTTATAATAGCAAGCATCAGCTGTGTAAATGTGATTTTTCTACTCTTTTTACAGAGGAGATTGTGTCTGCTGATTCCTGTGATCATGTGACCTCTTTGTGACATGTTCACTAAAGGTTAAAGGTTATATGACCTCAATGACCTCCAGAGTACACATAAAAATAAAGTGTTCTTTTATTTACATTTATGCATTTAAGCAGATGCTTTTGTTATTATTATTAATCACAATGTCCAATTAGATCTTTAGTTTTCAAGTCGCTTAACGTTTTATTTACATTTATCAGAGCTTCGGAGACCTTTTGTGCCACTAAATAAATAATAAATAATACATTTTTGGCTTTTTATCTCACAATTCGATCTCAGAATTGCAACTTTATTTTAGTTTCTATCACGTAATTCTGAATTTTTTCTTGCAATTCCGAGTTTATATAACACAATTCTGCCTATATTCTCCAAATTGTACGTTTACAGCACCACCACTTTATTTCCAAGTTTGTAAAACGCAATTCTGCCTTTATTCTTGCCATTTTAGTTTCATTTGTAGTTTATCACACAAACCTGATATTTTTCTCGCAATTGCAAGTTTATATCACACAATAAATCTGTTTATTTGCTAAATTTAGTTTCTATAATGCAATTCTACCTGTATTCTCGCAGTTACAAGTTCATAACATGCTATTCCTTCTTTTTGCTTGTGATTTTGTTGACTTTATTTTTCAGAATTGCAACTTTATTTGTTAGTTTCTGTTATGGATTTCTGCCTTTATTCTTGCAATTGCAACTTTATATCAAGCAATTCTGTTCTTCTTGTAGTTGTGAGTTTATATCTCGCTATTTTGACTATTTTTCACAATTGCAACTTTATTTGCATGTTTTTTTCTGACAGTTCAGACTTTATTTTTCAGAATTGCAACATTAATTGCGAGTTTCTATCATGCAATTCAGACTTTTATCTTGTAGTTGTTTTTATCTCGCAATTTTAACTATTTCTCAGAATTGCATTTTTATTTGTGAGTTTATGTAAAAAACTATTGCATTTATCAAAGAATTGACAATTCGTACTTTATTTGCAGAACTGCAACATTATTTGCAAGTTTTTATAACGATTCTATAATTCTGACTTTTATCTCGATATTGCCAATTTCTATCTTACAATAACTCTGACTTTTACTTCTCGCGATTGCAACTTTATTTCTGATTTTATTATTAACACAATTCTGCCTTTAATCTCGCAATTTTGAGTTTATATCAGAATTGCAACTTTATTTGTGAGTTTCTATCACGTAATTCTGACTTTTTTCTTGCAATTACGAGTTTATGTAACAAAATTCTGCCTATATTCTCCAAATTGTACGTTTATAGCACACCACTTTATTTCCAAGTTTGTAAAACGCAATTCTGCCTTTATTCTTGTCATTTTTAGTTTCAGCTGTAGTTTATCACGCAAACCTGATGTTTTTCTCGCAATTGCAAGTTTATATCACACAATAATTCTGTTTATTTGCTAAATTTAGTTTCTGTGATGCAATTCTACTTTTATTCTCGCAGTTACAAGTTCATAACATGCTATTCCTTCTTTTTGCTTGTGATTGTGAGTTTATATCATGGATTTCTGCCTTTATTCTTGCAATTGCAACTTCATGTCAAGCAATTCTGTTCTTCTTGTAGTTGTGAGTTTATATCTTGTAATTTTGATTATTTATCACAATTACAACTTTATTTGCATGTTTTTTTCTGACAATTCAGACTTTATTTTTCAGATTTGCAACATTAATTGCGAGTTTCTATCATGCAATTCAGACTTTTTTCTTGTAGTTGTTTTTATCTCACAATTTTAACTATTTCTCAGAATTGCATTTTTATTTGTGAGTTTATGTAAAAAAAATTGCATTTATTTGCATTTTTCAAACAAATCTGACATTTTTCTTGCAATTTTACATCTCACAATAATTCTAACTTTTTCTTCTCACAATTGCAACTTTATTTGCCAGTTTATCTCACAGTAATTATTTTTATTCTCGCAATTGCAAGTTCACTAAAGGTTAAAGGTTATGTGACCTCAGTGACCTCCAGAGTACACATAAAAATAAAGTGTTCTTTTATTTACATTTATGCATTTAAGCAGATGCTTTTGTTATTATTATTAATCACAATGTCCAATTAGATCTTTAGTTTTCAAGTCGGTTAACGTTTTATTTACATTTGTCAGAGCTGATTTTTTGGAAGCCAGTTTCCGACACTAAATAAAAAAATTAATTTAGGCTTTTTATCTCACAATTCGATCTTAGAATTGCAACTTTATTTTAGTTTCTATCACGTAATTCTGACTTTTTTTCTTGCAACTACGAGTTTATATAACACAATTCTGCCTATATTCTCCAAATTGTAAGTTTATAGCACCACCACTTTATTTCTAAGTTTGTAAAACGCAACTCTGCCTTTATTCTTGCCATTTTAGTTTCATTTGTAGTTTATCACACAAACCTGATATTTTTCTTGCAATTGCGAGTTTATATCACACAATAATTGTGTTTATTTCCTAAATTTAGTTTCTATGATGCAATTCTACCTGTATTCTCGCAATTACAAGTTAATAACATGCTATTCCTTCTTTTTGCTTGTGATTGTGAGTTTATATCTCACAGATCTGACTTTATTTCTCAGAATTGCAACTTTATTTGTTAGTTTCTGTTATGGATTTCTGCCTTTATTCTTGCAATTGCAACTTTATATCAAGCAATTCTTTTCTTTTTGTAGTTGTGAGTTTATATCTCGCTATTTTGACTATTTTTCACAATTGCAACTTTATTTGCTTGGTTTTTTTCTGACAGTCCAGACTTTATTTTTCAGAATTGCAACATTAATTGCGAGTTTCTATCATGCAATTCAGACTTTTTTCTTGTAGTTGTTTTTATCTCGCAATTTTAACTATTTCTCAGAATTGCATTTTTATGTGTGTTTATATAAAAAAAATTGCATTTATTTGCATTTATCAGACAAATCTGACATTTTTCTTGCAATTGCTAGCTTATATCTAAATAATTTTGACTTTTTCTTTGTGCAATTCTCGCTATTGAATTTATATCACGCAATTCTTTCTTTTTTCTTGTAATTTTGAGTTTATATCACCCAATTCTGAAATTTTTCTCACAATATCAAATTTATATCTCACAATAATTCTTAATAAAACTTTCTTCTCACAATTGCGACTTTATTTGCCAGTTTATCTCACAGTAATTCTTTTTATTCTCGCAATTGCAGAGTTCATTCATATCATGCAATTCATTTTTTTTCTTGTAATTCTGACATTATTTATCAGAATTGCAACTTTATTTGCGAGTTTGTCACGCAAGTCTTACTTTTTTCTCACAAGAGTGAGTTTATATCACACAATTCTGACTTTATAACTCGCAAATGAGAGTTTATATCACCCAACCAAGAATTACAAAAAAAAAAAAACAAAAAAAAAAAACTCAGAATTGTTAGTTAAAAAGTTGCAATTAGGTTTTAAATTTAGTTGTTTAAAACAATTGGTTGGTTGACTGCAGTTTTCCTCTTGTCTGACATGAAAAGCCCTTCACTAATGTTCCTTTTGATCATCCAGCAGGTAATAACTCAAGGAGTTTTCCGCTTATTTATGCATTACTAGTTTTCAGAAATCACTAACGTTGCTGATGTGACCTTCATCCACTGACATCTGACCTCCAGCTGTAATCAGACCTTCATCTACAGCTACTTAACTAAAGATGAAGATGAAGACAATGATGCACATCATGCTCTTCAATCACACAAAAGCACTCGACCTCCAGCTCCACCGGTGTATAAAGACTGTAAGCGTCCTGTTTAGCTTTAACAATGATTCCCACATGAGAATACGCTCGTGTATATGAGTATGTGGGTCGCGCTGAAGGCCACGCGTATGTAAATGCACAGATAACATATTAGTTCGCAGGATTTGTTTTTCAAAGCGCGGTCCAGATAAATCACGCTCGCGTGGTGAAGAATCGCCGCTGTCCGTGCGCCATCGTAGCATTCAAACGCGCGTGCTGTTAACCCAGTTACACAGAGAGAAATACAGCTCCCATGATTCCGCTGGGCTATTTTCACACTCACCTCCCATGACTCTCCGGCTGCGGCGGCTGCGTCAGCGTTCTGTGCCGCAGCGAGACAGTGATCAAGCGCCCGGCACTTTCTGCAAGCCAGTCACATTCGAAGTTTGTTTGCCAACATGGCAATTTTAGTAAGATATTCCTCTCCCCGAGAAAAATCTCTCCAAAGACTTTACGGTTTTCTGGAAGTCACCTTCCTCCCGCGTTGTGCGGGAAAGGCAGATTTTTCTCTTGCTTGGCAAATCGTAACTTCATGTTCTAGAAATTAACATTGATTTTTTTTTTCTTTTGTGCAAACACAGTGCTTCAGTGATGCTTACAGGTCGCGTTTCTTATTTCTTCATAGGAACGTTCACTGCAAAAAAATGCTTTTCTAACTTTTTTTTTTTTGTCTTGATTCCAGCTAAAATATCTAAACATTCTTACATCAAGAAGGATTTTCTAGACAAGTAAAAATTATTGTCTTGTTTTTTTTAAGAGAGTTTTTGCTTGAAACAAGCAAAATTATCTGTCAATGGGGTAAGCAAAATAATCTAGTTTTCTGCTTGCAATAAGATTATTTTTGCTTACCCCATCGACAGATTATTTTGCTTTTTTCAAGCAAAAACTCACTTTATTTGGACTTTTTCTGAAAACAAGACAATAATTTTTACTTGTCTAGAAAATCCTTCTTGATTTAATCATTTTTTTTTATATTTTTGCTGGAAACAAGTCAAAATATCTAAGTAAGAAAAGCATTTTTTGCAGTGTTCCTGCTGTCAAAATTAAGAGTTTTTGCTTGAAACAAGAAAAAATAATCTGTGAGTAAGCAAAAAAAAAAACTTATTTCAAACAGAAAGCAAGATTATTTTGCTTACCCCACTGGGAGATTATTTTGCTTGTTTCAAGCAAAAACACACTTAATTTTGACTTGTTTTCAGAAAAAACAAGACGCTAATTTTTTACTTGTCTAGAAAACCTTCCTGATTTAAGAATTTTTAGATATTTTGGCTGGAAACAAGACAACTAATCTAAGTAAGGAAAGCATTTTTTACAGTGTACTAATAAGCAAAACTTACTTTAGATTAACTAACGTTTGTGGGGCTTTTTTCATTGCTGAAGATTGTTGAACTTTCTTTTCCTACAGTTCTACTGTACAGGCGTCAATTTAATTTTCCTTTAGCCTTAGAAAGGGTTTTTACATTTGCTAAGAATATTAAAAACAAACAAGCAAGCCCTGCCCAGATTTAAAAAGTAACGCAAAAGTAATGTAACACATTACTTTCCATAAACAGTAACTAAGTAACGTAATTAGTTACTTTTTTAGGGAGTAACGCAATGTTGCAATGCATTACTTTTAAAAGTAACTTTCCCCAACGCTGACCATGATACATTTTATTTTTCAGGATTCACAGATGAATAGAGAGTTCATGTTCTAGAAATTAACAATGATTTTTTTTTTCTTTTGTGCAAATACAGTGCTTCTGTGATGCTTACAGGTCACATTTCTTATTTCTTCATAGGAATGTTCACTGCAAAAAATGCTTTTCTTACTTTTTTTTTACTTGTTTTGGTGGTTACTACACTGCAAAAAATGTTTAATTAAAATGTCTGTTTTGTCTCCTCTGCTCATCCAGGCTGGATTTATTTGGTAAAAAATACAGTAAAAAATGTGAAATATTCTAATTTAAAATAACTGTTCCAGCATCATTACTCCAGGCTTCAATGTCACATAATCCTTCAGAAATCATTATAATATGCCGATTTGATGCTCAAGAAACATTTCTGATTGTTATCAGTGTTGAAAACAATTTTTGTGGAAACCTTGATCAGTTTTGCTGTTTTGCATTACAAATAACGCAAGTTACGTAATATTATTTCTTTTTTAAGTAACTAGTAAAGTTTTATCGCATTACTTTTTAATTCCCAAGAAAATATCTGAGTTACTTTTTTCAAAAAAGTAATACCAGTTACTTTTTGTTGACTTTATGTATTTAATTCCATTTTATTAATCAATGACTTTGCTGTTGACCTTCGCTAATCCATTTCAACTGTACACTGCAAAAATACTTTTCTTACTTACATTTTTTGTCTTATTTCCAGCCAAAATATCAAAAAAAATCTTAAATCAAGAAGGATTTTCTAGACAAGTATATAATTATTTTCTTGTTTTCAGAAAAAAAAAACCTAGTCAAAATTAAGTTTTTGCTTACCCTACTGGGAGATTATTTTGCTTGTTTCAAGCAAAAACACACTTAATTTTGACTTGTTTTCAGAAAAAACAAGACAATTTTTTACTTGTCTAGAAAATCCTTCTTAATTTAAGAATTTTTTAGATATTTTGGCTAGAAACAAGACAAAAAAAATCAAAGTAAGGAAAGCGTTTTTTGCAGTGTACTAATAAGCAAAACTTACTTTAGATTAACTAACATTTGTGCTTTTTTTTTCTCATTGCTGAACAGCTCTGCTGTACAGACGTCAATTTAATTTTCCTTTAGCCTTAGGCTTATTCACTTAATTTCATTTTGGTGTGAAAGGGCTTTTACATTTGCTAAGAACAAAACATTTTTATATTAAAAACAAACAAGCAAACCCTGCCCAGATTTAAAAAGTATCGCAAAAGTAATGTAACACATTACGTTCTATAAAAAGTAACTAAGTAACGTAATTAGTTACTTTTTAAGGGAGTAACGCAATATTGCAAAGCATTACTTTTAAAAGTAACTTTCCCCAATACTGACTGTGATACATTTTATTTTTCAGGACTACAGATGAACAGAAAGTTCAAAAGTACATTAAATGTCTTTACTGTTATTTGAATCCAGATTAATAAAAAATGCCACACACACACACACATATGCTCTCGCCGGTCAGTAGGTTTAACCTTGCCTTTTAGTGGTGTTGTTGTATTTCTCAAGCTTCGTTTCTGTCCTCATGTGACCATAAGGACAATCCTGTCATCTCTGTGTAGACTGGAGTCTGCTGTGGGTCTGTTGAGGACATCGGTTGGTCTCGTCTCATGTTGACAGATCCTGATGTGAGTGTGTGTTGTTTCTTCTCAGGCTGACCTACTGGCCTTCATTTGCAGACTCAGTGTCTGCTCTCATTCATCACTGATGCTGCTGTGAGCTCAACACATGCACTGGAGTACTGAATTAAACACATTAATCAGTCACACACATGTACAGCTGAACATGGCTGATCAAATCCTTACTGGAGTACTGTTGCTCTACAATGGTACTGTGTTTGTCTGAGAAGGTATAACATGAAAGAAGAGCATGGTAACCCGTGGTACTTTGTTGTATCAGTATAAGTGTACTAGAGTATTTCTAGTGTTCAGGTGGTTACTAAAGTATTTCTTTATGGTAGTTGGAGCGTTCGGGTGGTTACTGAGAGTCTTTCTGTTATTATTTCTGTTATTAAAAATAGTATTTCAATATAGTTGCTGTTACTAGAGTATTTCTATATGGTTGTTGGAGTTTTCGGATGGTTAATAAACGTATTTTTACAACGGGGCCGTTGAATTCTTGAATCTGATTGGCTGATGAACGTTTTGAAGGTGTGCATTATTTTCAGGGAAACGCACAGCGAACATAGTTCCAGGCAGCTTCTAACCGCATTACATGTTTATATCACTTCGCCACACTATTTCAGTTATTTCAAAGGTCCTTACAGCCTAAAACAGCAAAATAATCAAAATCCACAACGGCACTGGCCAAACAAATAAATACAGATACAAACAATACAAAGAAACGACAGATTTCTTCCATGTTTTTGCCGCAAAATTAAGTTTTATTTTGTACGGAAAGCAAAGCACACACTATTTCTCCACTCTCTCTAACAGACGCACACACGTAACAGTCAGCACCGACGTGAACATACGCGCTAATGTTGTTAGCGCTGCTCTGATGATTAACAACTTAAAAACTATACGACATTTCTCATAACGAGGTAACATCGACGCTGTTCCTGAAGAAAATGAACTTAGTTTCACTATAAGTAGCTGCTGCTGATCACGTTTGAGGAAGCACAGACTCGCACAGGTATTTCACGAGCTTAATCTCTTTCTGTCTCTCTCTTTCCATCTGTCTGCCTGCCAGTCCGTCTGTCTAAACTACATTATTAACTGCATTATTCTGCTATCAACGGCTCAAGCGTCGTTACTAGAACTAGCAACGAAGGCTTTGGATGAGCTGCGTAAGAAATTAATCCTGCTCACAATAGCCGTTTAAGAACAAAAACCGGACGAATGCCTTGAAATATATCATCTGATCGATGTCTTGAGGTGTGGTAACCGTAGTATAAGCGGAATAATTGACTTTGGTCCGCTGAATTCCTTGAAAATAATGCACACCCCGAGGTGTAACGGCCACTCCGCTTCGCATCACCACCTCGGGTGTGCATTATTTTCTAGGAATTCAACGGCCTGTCGTCAATTATTCCTTACATATCACTTTGCCACACTATTTCCTTATTTCAAAGGTCCTTACAGCCTAAAACAGCAAAATAAACAAAATCCACAATGACACTGGCCAGACAAATAAATACAGTAAACGACAGGATAAAACCGACAGATTATTTCCACGTTTATGCCGCAAAATTGTTTTATTATGTACGGAAAGCACATTCTCTATTTCTCCCACACTCGCTCTCTTACAGACGTACACGCATAACAGTCAGCACACGTTAACATACGTGCTGATCTGACGATTTCAAACTTAAAAACTACATGACATTTCTCACGATATGTTCTTGAAGTATTTGGGAGGTTACTAAAGTGTTTCTATATGATTATTGGAGTGTTCGGTGGTTACTAGAATATGTATGTATGATGTATGATTGCTGTTACTAGAGTATTTCTATATGGTTGTTGGAGTGTTTGGGTGGTTAATAAAAGTATTTCTATATCATTATTGTAGTGTCCGGTGGTTACTAGAGTACTATATAGGGAATAAGGGAACATTGATACAGCACTGTCATTGTGCACCACGTCACTAATTAGAGCTAAGAATGGAGCAGAGCCATTGAAAGAGTTTGTTAAAGGCTCTGCAATGGAGCCGTTCCAATAAATGTTGTTATTATACAAATTAGAGTATTTATGAATGGTAGGGCAATGAATGTTACATTTACATATTGTATGAATAGGTGGAACTAAGTGAAACCAGGAAGAAACAGCTGAGGCTCTATCATTTTTTATTTACCACAGGATAGTTAAAAATAAGGCTGCGTGTGGGAAAGAAAGCGTGCGAGAAGAGACCGCTATATAACTTTTGATTTTATTTATAGATAAAGTATTGTATATGTCTTTTAAATTACAAATAAATTGCAATATTTACAATTTTTCTTTGATGACGTTCCAGGGCATTCCACTTCAACAGATATACTGTGCTTAGGGAGTAGGGAGCAGTGAACACTTCGCAGGGACCCTGTCAATCAGAACGCACCTCTAGGGTGGTTACTAGGGTGGTTACCGGGGGCCCCTTTCAGACAGCTTTAGGGTCTGACCTCAAAGGGCCAACTGGCTGAAGCTCACTATCATAGATCACGTGTGCTCCCATAAAGGTCACGTGCCATATGTTCAGTACAGTATGGAGCAGTACAGTATGTTGAATTGTTGTGCGTCTTTATTCCGTATGTAAAATAGGGCAGAAAGGCTCTTGTTTAGGAAGTGCCATCCTTTAGCTTTTTTTTTTTTTTCTTTTTTTTTTTCTTGCTGCGCAGGACAGTTTCGCCCAATTAAATTGATGTATGGCGCGCGCGTGCACACCTGCTGTACGTTTGATTTGTGACGCGCTCGCGGCCGGCGTTAGCGTCCGCCGCTAAGGCAGAAAAGCACAAGCTGCGCTTTCATTCTCTCAAACGCATGAGTCACGAGAATGACGGCTTATTCTGCGATCCCGCGTCCGAATGCGTCTCTCTGAAAAATGGCCTTTGTGGGGTGTAAAATTAAAAGCGCTGAGCAGGCGCGTTTGACCGCGGCGAGTTTAGCCGCTCGGTTTCCTGCTGCGAGAGAAACCAGAAACTCATTAGAAACTCATGTGACGGCAATTACCGCGACGCGTGACGGCTTAGACGTAAGCGTGTGTGATAAATAACGTGTGCTCATCTGTGGTGTGTTTGTGTAGGTCAGAAGCAGCTCATCCCGCCGGGAGCACCGGCTCATCCTCTCCCGGTATCCGGGGACCTCATCAGGACCTGCTGCCATGGCAACCGTACACACCAAACACCGGGTTCACGGCGACCGCGCCGACGGAGATCCAGAGCAGCACTTTCACTGTAGCGAGGTTATACCATTATACTCACATTATAAAAATACATTCCCTCATCCTCAACACAACTCGCTTTACATTTGACCTTGTGCATTTAATTATTAGTTGCACTTAGAATATAGTGCAAAAGTTCTATCTGGTGCTTTTATGAATCTTTTATGGCTTATTTATGTAATTTTTATATAATAATATTATATGTGTCTAAAACTTATTATTATTCTGTTATGCGGTTTATACATGTAATATTTATATGTTAATATAAGTAATATATATGTATATATATAACATCTATAATAATAATAATAATAATAATAGAAAATAATATTTACAAATGTTTCTTTTTTTATAAATTATTATTTTAATATATATAATTTCAAATATTAATTAATTATCAAAAAATATAAACTATATATTATCTAACAGTATATATTTTTTTTATAACAGTATATAATTACTAACAGTATATTTTTTTATATAGTCACACTGGTCTACAATAATAATAATAATAATAATAATAATAATATACATATATAATAATAATAATAATAATAATAATTGCATAAAGTAGTAGGCACTTCTATTATTTTGTTATGTGGTTTATATATGTAAAATATATATACAATGTTATTATGTGTTATGTGTTATGTGTGTGTGTGTGTGTGTGTGTGTGTATAAATCATTAAAAATAATATAAAACATCTGTAATAATAATAGTAAATAATATTTACAAATATTTATGTATATAATTGCATATTTTATTATATATAATTTCAAATATTATCAAAAATATAAAAGTATATTTATAAATATAAACTATATATAACCTTTTATATATTCACAATGTTTACAATAATAATAATAATACTATAAATATATAATAATAATAATTATAATAATTACTTCACTTCTATTATTTTATGTGGTTTATATATGTAAAATATATATACAATGTTATTATATATATACTATTATTATTGTAGATTTATCTATTATTTTTAAATATTATTTATTCATATTTATATAATAATAATAGTAAATAATATTTACAGATAATGCTTTGTATATAATTGCATATTTTATTATTGTTATTATATATAATTTAATGAAATATAACCTAACAATATATAATTTATATAGTCATATTGGTTTACAAAAAAAAAAGAATATTTCCATTTTCACTAAACAATTTAACTACATGAAATTAACATGAAATAAATGTGTAATAATAATAATAATAATATCAATTATGCAGTTATATAGTTACATATTTTGTTGATATTATGTATATTTAATTTATACATAACTATATATGTATATAAATTAATTAAATATTCAATCTATATTAAATATATTATGAAAATTTATGAAATATATATAAATATATATATATATATATATATATATATATATAATTATTATTATTATTATTATTATTATTATTAATATATTCTTATTTCTTCCAAAATATTTTCTTTCTTTTTCTTTTTTGCAGAAAATGATTATTCAATATATATATATATATATATATATATATATATATTTTTTTTTTTTTTTGTGATTGAAAATCATTTTTATTGATATTATATTGTTTATATTCAATATTGTCTAATAATGAATATAAACATGTCTGAAAGCATGGCATCTTTTTGTTATTTTGACCAATTTTCAAAACATGCTCTAAATAACAGCATTTCTATTTAAAAATTGGAAGAAATGTCATAATTTTTACAGAATAAAATCAAAATGACATTTTACTCAAACACCTAACTATCAATTGAAGAAACTGAGAATTTTCAGATGTTCTCTTAATTTTTTCCATAGCTATACAGCAATTTATGTATTATCATTTAGTATGCATAGTATACATTTTGTTTATGTTCTGGAACTTTCTGCGCTGTTTTCCTGGCATGATAAACACAGCTTTGCATTACTAAAGCATCGATAAACATTACACATCATCACATACACGCTCATCCTGTAATGCACTGCATGCTGTCCATTTCCTGCCACTAATCGCACTGAGTGCTCATGGGAAGGACCCGTTTGAGAGCAGCCATGACCGAAGGCCAGATGAGACTTCAACTTCCTCCATCTGTCCCTCGCACTTCCTGAGTGCTTCGACTTCAGACCATAAATGCTCTTAGATGATTTTTATTTCATTTTGGGAGCACAGACGTTTTCTCTGCCACATTCACACTTTCAGATGCTTTAATAATATTTAAGATTTCAATTATGTATCATTTTAAAAGTTGTATTAAAGTGTGAATTATATTAACATTAAATCTATAATATATAGTATCACAAGTTTCAAAAATAAATAAATATTAATAATAATTCATGGCTCAGGAATAAATTATATTTTAAAGCATATTAAAAAAATAATTGTCATTTTAAATAGAAATAATGTTTCACATTATTACTGTTTTTAATGTATTTTTGATCAAATAAATGCAGCCTTCATTAGCCTTGATTTTCTTAAATCATCTTCTTTTCTGTATATATATATATATGTGTGTGTGTGTGTGTGTGTGTGTGTGTGTGTGTGTGTGTGTGTGTGTGTGTGTGTAATTTTTTAAAGCAGCAATGTGTATAAAAATAATTTAGAAATGTATATATAAATTTATAAATATGTATTTAGTTTTTAAATATATATAAATACAATATAAAATATTATTATTATTATTATTATTATATGTTAAAATTATATTGTAAAAAAAATAATATTACAATATTACAAAATTTTTCATATTACATTTATTATTTATTAGTCTGAAATGTTTTTTATATTTATTATTTTTTGGACATTGAATATATAATACTGGCATTTGATAATTATAAATAATATAACATTTAATGTTCACTAAATTATGTATTATTGCACCATTATTTATTGTTTAATTTTGGGGACAGAATTTTCTTATATATACACACACACACACACACACACACACACATATATATATATATATTGTATGAAACATCTTACTGGTACAAAACTTTGGAACAGCAATGTATATATACATAATGTTTATTGTTGTCAAATTGTTTATATTATTATATTATTTATTAGATTAAAATTGTTTATATTTATTTTTTTTATTACAAGTAATTATAATAATTATAAATAATATTACATGTATTGTTCACCACTAAATGATGTGTGTGGTGTGTGTGTGTATATATATATATATATATATATATATATAATTATTAAATAATCAAATGTCCAAAGTTATATATATAATATTATCCAATGTCCAAAAAAGAATAAATATAAACAAATTTAACCTAATAAATAATAAATATAATATTAAGAATTTGACAACAATATTTTGTAATATTGTAATATTATTATTTTTTAAATATGTGACCATATAATACATTTATAAATATTGCATACTGTATTTATACACACACACACACACACACATCACATATTTAAAAAAATAATAATATTACAATATTACAAAATACTGTTGTCAAATTCTTAATATTATATTTATTATTTATTTGGTTAAAATTGTTTATATTTATTCTTTTTTGGACATTGGATAATAATATATATATAACATTGGACATTTGATTATTATATATAATATTACATTTATTGTTCATTAAATGTGTTATTGCAGCATTATTTATTGTTGTTTAATTTTGGGGACATAAAAATAATACCAACGATACAAAATAGCACAGATAAAAATGGTATCCGTGGCTCAGGAATAAATTTTTTAAAGTATATTAAAATAGAAAATTGTCATTTAAAATTGTACAAATATTCCACATAATGATTGTTGTACTGTGTTTTTATCAAAGAAATGCAGCCTTAATGAGCATAAGAAATTTCTTTTAAAAAAAAATCTTAATGATCTGATTGGAATGGCAGTATATATTTATTTATTACATTTATTATATTTTTTTAAAGCAGAATTATTTGTTATTATTTAATGTTTTGGCCATTGGAGTTTTCTCTGCCACATTCAGACTTTTAGATGCTTTATTAACATTAAGATTTAAATTAGATACATTTTTTGAAGAGATATACTCATACTTTTGAACATAAATGCATTACATCAGAGCATTTTCTTCAGAAATGACTAAATGCTTCCTCTCATGTCCTGAGTGCTAAAATGCTCTTAGACGACTTTTATTGAATTTTTGGGACACAGAAGTTTTCTCAAGAACATTTAGGCTTTTAGATGCTTTAAAAAGACTTTTACACTTCTAGAAAGTTCAGAAACTTTAAGTTGACTGTCATTTTACACTGTATTGATTATTCATTTTGATGATTTCTTATAAAATTAAATATCTTTTTCTGTTAAAAGCCTCAGATGACATCCCGCATCTGACGCATGCGGCACAAAAATGGTACGAAATCGCTCAGAGAAAATCTGAAGTTTGCCGGTTAGTGATATAAAAGCATCTGCTAAATGGGCAAAAAACATAGTAGTACTGTAGTACTTTTTTGCTGGGGTTGTCAGCGTGACACGTTACGATAAACACTGATATTTGAGGTATAGAGCTCATGCAGGCCGCTGGAAATGTTGCTTTTAAGCGAGTTGCTTTCTGCGGGTTTCCCATTTCTGCTTTTATGGATGGAGTGCCAATCATATCAGTCCTGCTGGATGGAATAAACAACCTGAGTCTCATGATATCTCTCTCTCGCTCACGATAACACTATTGAGTACATTACAGCACATACCTGAGCCATGAAAGCATCAATAACATCCTCATCAGACGAGCACTCAGTGCAGACAGAAAGAAACAATACAGACAAACTGGAATTTTTGACATACATTATGCACAATAGCAGTCTGTGCTATTTTGTATCATTGGTATATATGATTTTTGTTGTTTTTAATTAATCTAAGCATAGTTCTTAGTATAATGTGTGATATTTGATTTGCTTTTGTTTTCTCTTTTTTAGTAGTAGTTAAAGTTTTAGTGGCTTTGTTGAGTATTTAATGTCTTTATGGTTTTAGTTGTTTCAGTGTTTACACTAAATGAAAATGCTGATCTGAAATATAATAATTGTAATGTTTGTTTTATTATTAATGTTTTTAAAGTTTTTCATTTTATTTAAAATAAAAACAAATAAATAATGCTTTGTTGCATTTATTTTTATATTTTATAAAATATATAATGAATTCTTATTTAATTTTTAGTCTTATTTTACACAAGTGAAATGAAATGAAATCCAATTATTTAAATATAGGATTTAGTTTTATTTTGATTTTTTTATGTTTTTATTTTTATTTTGTTTCATTACAGTTTTAGTTAAAGTTTGGTTAGATGCTTCTTTCATTTCATTAATACATTTTTTATATTTTATGATTTTTTATGTTTTATAAAATATCAATGTATTTTTAATTCTTATTTTAGTTTTTATTGTTTACACAAGACAAATGAAATGAAATAAAATTAAATTATTTAAATATAGGATTTAATTGTATTTAGAGTTTTTATGGTTTTATTTTTATTTAGTTTATTTGTTTTTGTTTATATTTTATGAAAAATGTGAACACAACATAAATTACATTTAATTCTTTAAATATAGAATTTTATTATATTTTGACAATTTTATGCTTTTATTTTTATTTTTGAGTTTTAATAAACTCTAATATTCTGACTTGACTTATTTGCTTTTGTTTTTTGTTTTTTTCATTTTAATAGTAGTTAAGGTTTTAGTGGTTTTCTTGAGTATTTAATGTCTTTGTTGTATTTAGTTTTAGTTGTTTTAGTGTTTACACTAAATGAAAATGAGAAATGCTGACCTAAAACTAGCTGAAAAATAATTTTATTATTAATTAATGTTTTTAAAGTTTTTAGTTAAAATAATAATAACAAATAAAATAATGCTTTGTTGCATTTAAATTTTAGTTGAAGTTTTACAAATTTGGTGTAATTTCTTCTGATTTTTTATTTTTTTTTATATTACATTTTGTTATATTTTGTGATTATTTTTATATTTTAGAAAAATATATTTTTTTAATTCATTCTTATTTATTTATTTATTTTACACAAGTTAAATGAAATGAAATCAAATTATTTAGAATTTTTTTGTTTTTTAGAATTTTTTTTTTGTTTTGTTTTGTATCATTACAGTTTTAGTTACTGTTTGGTTAGATGCTTTCATTTTTAATATTACATTTTATATATTTTATGATTATTTTTCATATTTTATAAAATATCAATGTATTTTTAATTAATTCTTATTTTAGTTTTTTTACACAACTTAAATTACAGAATTTTATTTTATTGTGACATTTTATGCTTTTATTTTTTATTGTTTTGGTTGATGTTATTTTAGTATTTTTTATTATGATTTTTAAATTAATGTTTACACAACATAATGTTTTTTTTTCATCTAATATTTATATTTTATTTTATTTTCGCTTTATTTTGACTAACAAAAACAATTTCTTATAGTTTTTAGTTAACAATAACTTCACTAGCTGTAGGTCTAATAAATGAATCCTCACTTTTTAGGAAAGATGGGGTTCAAACCAGGATCTTTAGGAAGTCTAGTATATTAATGTATTTTTGGAATTAATTCTAATTTCAGTTTTAGTTATTTTACATTGTTGAACTGAGTTTAATTGAATAAATATATTATTTTATTTTAAATCATTTACTTTTTTGATTTTTTTGTATATTTACTATAATAATCATAATGCTTTTGTATTTCTGTATAAAGGGTTGCTGCATCATGATTTAAATCACCTTTAACACAGATAGGATCATCTCTAGCCCTGTCTCGTATCCTCTGTGTTCTTCTAGCAGTCGGTGAACGTGTGTAAAGTCAGATGTGATGGTGTGTTGTTGTTGTTGTTGTTGACGCTGATGGCCGTGGGCAGGTGGAGGATCTGGCATCCGGCCTGACGCTGAGACAATGAGAGCTAACGCACTACGACAGCCAGCGCTAACCTCACCACAACACACAAACACACTACTGAAACTAATACTTTTAGTAATCAAGGACACATTAAACTGATCACAAGAGTTTTATTTCAGTTGTTATTTGAATAAGAACATATTTTTTCATTGCCTCTTTTTAGGGTTGGAAGTCAAAGAGATCAGAAGTAGGCAGTGTGTTCCAACAGTGACCAATCAGAATGAAGCATTCCTTGAGCTGTGCATAAATTATCTAAATGAGACTTCTACTCTGAGCTTCATCCTCAGATAAGCCTGTAATGAGAGTTCACCGCTGGTAACTGTAAAAAGAACATTGTTTTTAAATTAAATTCTTGTATTTTTAATTTTTATTGTTATTATGTATGATTCAACATGTATTTAATTCAGTATTTTTGTACATTCTAATGTCTTGACAGCTCTTAATATTTCTTTCTTGCTTTATATTATATATATATATATATATATATAATCAAATCATATTAAAATACATACTATAACATTTATTATGATCACTTTTTTTAGATTAAATATTCAGCACATCATGTATTTAATTATATATATATTTTTTCTAACATTTTAATGTCTTGATGGGCCTTAATATTTATTTATTTTTTAATATTTATTTAACCTTATTTCTGACTTTGTGTGTGTGTGTGTGTGTGTGTGTGTGTGTGTGTGTGTGTGTGTGTGTGTGTGTGTGTGTGTGTGTGTGCAAATAAATCAATATATATATGCAAATCAAAAAAGTATATATATATATATAAATGTATATATATTTTGTAAATTTTAATGTCTTTTTTAATATTTATTTAAACTTGTTTCTACACACACACACACATACAGACAAATATGCAAATCAATACAAAAAAACAATGAGAGAGAGAGAGAGAGCTCTTTATATTAATCAAATTATATTAAAATACAATAACATTTATTATGATCACTTTTTAGATTAAATATTCAGCACATCATGTATTTAATTAGATAGTTTTGTACATTTTTGTCTTCCCCATATATTAATTTATTTAGTTTGTTTTATATTTATTTAAACTTGTGTCTACACACACACACACACACACACACACAGAGACACGTATATATACACACACACACTTAAATATGCAAATAAATAAAAAAACAAGTATATATATATATATATATATATATATATATATATATATATAGATTTTAAATCAGATAATATTAAAATACAATAACATTTGTTATGATCAGTTTTTAGATTAAATATTCAGCACATCATGTATTTAATTAGATTTATTTGTACATTTTAATGTCTTGACAGGCCTTAATATTTATTTATTTATAATATTTATTTAAACTTATTTCTGACTTTGTGTGTGTGTGTGTGTGTGTGTGTGTGTGCAAATAAATCAAAATATATATGCAAATCAAAAAAGTATATATATATATATATATATATATATATATACATGCCTGTATGAATATAGGGCTCTAAATTTAATCAAATGATTTCTCTTGTTTAGATATGTTAGAATGTTATTTGTACTGGAAAACAATAAGATATTAAGACTTGTTTTCTTCAAAAAATCAAAATGAAGTACGCTGCTTAAAAAAAAGAAGTCTGCCAATGAGATCAGAAAATAAACTTTTTAAAATAAACATTTCATTTTGATACATTTTGACATTTAAGCCCTCATGAAATCAAACTTCTTTGCAAATTTGTCCCACGAAAGAAAGAACGTCAAAGTGTTTGATGGCTTAATGTCAGTTTATTCCAAAGAGACTGAACCTCTAAGTACTTTTTGACAAAAGCATAAAATAATGACTTAAATTGTGATTTTTAGTGGCTGTAAAAGGGGTTTAATGGGTTTTGGTGATTATAAACCTTACATAAATGATTGTTTTCCCTGCAGGAATTGTAATGGTTTATAATGAAATGTAAAGCGTTTGTTTGTATTTACACACTGAAAACATCAAATTGCATTAGATGTTAAACATGTTTTATATTTTATTAATATGATCAAGAAATCTAGAGAATTAAAAACAATAATTTGAAAAAAATTATACTTTGATCCTTTTGGTGATTTTAATTTTTTTTTTTTTAAATGCCACTAGCTTTGATATTTTGTATCTAATGACGTTCAGCTATTTTTTTACGTATGGCATAAATGAACTAATACATTTTTTAAGGAAAGACTGTATATTTAATAAACAGACTCTGAACTTAAAATCGACCAGATCTTAAACCACAAACATCTCAAAGGTTGAGGTCAAAGTTTTGCCTTTGATCAAAACACTTAAAAAACTAAGTTAGAGTTTTTCTGTCACAAGAAAAAAAAACATCAAACTTCTGATGCCTTAATGTCACAGTAATGACTCTGTCATTTAACACTTCAAAAGTGTGATTCATTGAGGTGAACTGACTCATTTGGACACTTAATGTACAACATTAGTGTTATTTTATGTTTTAGCTGTATTTAATCAAGACATTAAAAAATCCCATGTCATTCAATGTCATTTTTATGTGTGGCTTAAGTGAACTAAACTTACATACAGTTGGAGTTTTACAATTAAAGTTTGTGACATCACAAGAATGAAAACTTTATTTATTTTTAGTGTTTTTATCATTTACATTTTCATTCATTTTTTAATCAAGACATTTAAAAATCTGATGAAATCAAGGTTAGATTTATTTATTTGTAAGGAATGACTATAATTGACAAACATCTATAAATCTGGAAAATTAGTAACAAAAAGGCCTTAGATTTATTTTTTCCCCATTTTTTTTTAATTTTTTTTTTATCATTGATATTTATTTATTTATTTATTTATTTATAAATGCATCCATTGATTAATTGGTGTTTTTCTATTATTATTTTTTATTATTTATTTATTTTTTTTTTAGATTTTTTTGGTCAAGACGTTTAAAAATCCCATGAAATCAAAGTTGGATTTTTGTGTCTTTTATTATATATATATATATATATATATATTTTTTTTTTTAAGGAATGACTGTATATTGATAACATACTGTACATCTGAAAAATTTGCAAGTTACTTACTAAAAAAAAAGGGCGATGCAACTTAAGATTGAACTCAAAATTTTAATTACTTTTATAATAATAATTACTTTTTTTAACATGTTGCATTTATTATAGGTATTTATGCATTTATTTATGTATTTATTGATTGATTGATCATTGATTTTTTTATTATAAACATTTGTGTACATTTTTATGTGCAGCTCAAGTAAAAAAAAAAAAACTGAGGAAATCTGATTGGGAATTGGTTTCTTTGGGCAGCTAATGTATTTATGCAATAGTATGTTTATTTTATTTTTCACGACATTTAAAAAACCCATGAAATTGGAGTTAGATTTATCTATTTGTAAGGAATGACTGTATATTTGACAAACATCTGTAAATCTGGAAAATTAGTAAGTAACAAAAAATAAATAGTGATGTTACTTGTTGAACTCAAATAATGTGCCTTACTTTTTTTTTATATATATATATATATATATTTTTAATCATGCATTCATTAATGCATTAGCATGTTTAAATTATTAGTGTTAAGTTATTTTTAAGTTTTATTTTATCAAGATGATTAAAATTGTAGAAAGTTGTATTTTTGTGTCCATTTGTTTTTATTTTTTTTTAAGGAATGACTGTATAGTTGATAAACATGAATCTGTAAATCTAGAAAATCAGCAAGTAACTAAAAAAGGGCGATGCAACCAAGTCTGAACTCAAGTTGTGCCTTAGATCAAGATGTTACATTTTTTCTTTCTCTTTTTTTTTTTTTTTGATTGATTCATTGATTATTCATAGGGTTCAGTATATTTGGGTACATTTTTGTGTGTATCTTAAGTAAACTAACCTTTTTTAGTAAACTAAGAATTTAAAAAAAAAAATATTATTTGATCAAGATGTTTAAAAGTTTAGAATGTTTAAAAAAAAGTATTTCTTTTTTTTTTATATTTATTGATTTGTTTATTTTTCAATGTATGTATTCATTCTTTAATGCATTAGTGTGTTTCAATTATTTAATTAAAAAAATGTAAGCTTTATTTGATCAAGACGAATTTTGCCATTTTTATTTAAATCTGTGCCTTTGATCAAGTTGTTTTTTTTCAATGTATTAATTTTAATCTTTGATATTAATTTTTTTATTATTCATGCATTCATTAATGCATTAGTGTGTTTAAATTATTTAATTTAAAAATAAAATAAGTTGTTTTTTGTGCCATTTCTATGTGTAGCTTACATTTGCTAGACAGTGTAGAAATGATTGAGTGGACAAGACAAAGAGAATGAATCCTATAGTTTATTTGACTATTGATATACATGGTGTTCTAATTGGCAACAACGCTGTTTCAAAGAGTGACCGTTCCCGTTTCCTCGTCTTTTCGACACGTCCTCATGACGAGAAGCGCAGTTTCCCGTTTACTTCCAAACAAAGAGGGGAGAATCCACAAATTTAAACGCTCGGAGGAAAGTCTCATACTGCCGCATGCAAGTCCTAATAGTGTACAAAAGAAATCCTCGTCAATAAATAAACAGGCACAAAATGATTGGAGGGGCAAATGTTCCGATGTCGTCTCGTCCTCAGACTCTGAGGATAAAGCAGGTCTCCAAAAACTGACCCAGGACCTGTTTTGGTCCTCTATACTGGCTAACGGATCCGGCTTGAAACCTGATCCCAGATCAGCGGTCGTCAAACGTGCTCCAAGAGTTGATCATTTTCTTACAAAAAAAAGTCTAAATAAAAAACAGCAAGTAAATACAGCAGTCTACCATTATAAAATACACTTGCTTCAAGATAACTGATATTTTTTTTTACATTACATACATGTATATATATTCATATATATATATATTTATATAAAGCATAGATAAAATATGCCTTTTAATTACCATATCTGACATATGCTCTTGTATTGCACAAATTGGTATTGTTTCCAAACAAACAGTAGATAGAAAAATTTCCCTGTGCTTAATTTGTGGGTGATAAAATACATACTGCATGAATCATTATATTCAGAACTTTAGCATCAATGCATGAAAAGAAAAGAAAGACGATGGATGACAGAGAGACGCGAGGTACATTCGTTAACATACGGGATCCAAATCGCAGGATTTCAGTAATGAAACGCTCATCCTTCGCTTGCATTTGGTGTTTGTTAATTAAATATTTCAATTAATGGGATGCTTTCAGCCAGCGATAATAGTTTGGTACTCTCAGCTTCATTTAATGTGTTTCCATCACACAGATATCACTTTAAATCATCTCTTAAATGCACAAAGCAGATCGGGTTATAATGCAAACCGCCTTTCCTGAAATCCTATCAGATGGACGTTTATTTAAGGGCCTCTTAGCAAAGTAAATCTCACTTTTGAACGATTTGGAAATTTGTGCATTTGACATTTTTTTGTTTATTTTGTTTTCTGAGGATGCAGCAAATTTACATCAGATGATCTGAACTCTGAACTTGGCTCTGTCCAGAAAACAAATGAGCGGCCTACATAGACAGCATTTCTACGTAGCCCTACGTTTAAGATTTATATATTTGAATTGCATTTAAAATTTCTATGCATTTTGATTAGACAGATTTAACATCAATTAATGTGATGCACATTTACCAAAAAAAAAGCTTCTGTTTGAGTTTACTTATTTTATTGCATTTATCAAAATGTCTTAAAATCTGAACAAATATGTTGATTGTGAAAACTGTATTTATTTGGTTAAAAATTTGCAAAAAAAAAAACATTAATTAGATTTTACTTAAATCATTTTTCAATGCATTTATTAAAATCTGAACAAATACATTGATTGTGAAAATTGTATTTATTCGGTTAAAAATTATATTTGCAAAAAAAAAAAACAAAAACATGTATTTGGTTTTACTTAATTTTTTATGCATTTATTAAAGCCTGAACAAATACATTGAGAAAATGTTATTTATTTTGTTAAAAATCATAAACGGTTACATTTTTATTATTAATATATTTATTGTCTATTACCTCTATTTAATTTTATTTCAATAATCACATGAAACGGTTCAGATTTCAGCACTAAAAATACAAAATAATAATAATAATAATAATAATAATAATCTTCTTTCATCTTTCTATTTTTTTTTAAATATTCACATTTTCAGAATGCATTTATTTAAAATTGCTTAGAATTTGAATAAATCTGTCCATTGTGAAAGTGTATTCAGTTCTAAAGTATAAAACTGGTTAATATATATTTATTAACATATAAAACAAAATAAAAAAAAATCATGGCATAGTTTATTAACTATTTGCATCTATTTTATTGTGATTTTCAAAATGCATTTATTTAAATTGCTTAAAATTAAAAATAAATTGTTAATTGTGGGGGGAAAACAATAGGTGCATGGTTAAAATATAGTTGATTGAAGTTGTAAAACATACTTTTTTTTTTTACAAATATTTTTTTATTATTTGCAAGAAAATACTCTAAGTTTTTCCACTTCAAACTATTTGTGAAATTTATTAGCAGAAATGTATTTCAAAGCAATTTTTGAGTTTATGCATCACATTAAGTTTATTGGTTTAAGTTTAAAATGCGCAATTCAAATACATGGAAATTTTATATGCAATTCAATTGTGACCCAAGACCACAAAACCAGTCTTTTTTTATAAATGAATAAGCTTTCCATTGATATATGGTTTGTTAGGATTGGACAATATTTGGAACCAAAAAAAAAAAGTCTGGAATCTGAAAAAATAAAAAAAATAAAATATTGAGAAAACCACCATTAAAGTTGTCAAAATGAATTCTTAGCAATGCATATTACTAATCAAAGTTTTGATATATTAAATACAAAATATCTTAATGCAACATGATTTTTACTTCATATCCTAATGATTTTTGACACAAAAGAAAAATGCACAATTTTGACCCATTCACTGTATTGTTGGTTATCGCAACTTACGACTGGCTTTGTGGTCCAGGGTCACAAATACATAAACCTTAAAATTAAGTCTAGATATTTAGGCTGTTTAAAAAGGACCCTCAAATCATTTATGTTCAAATGTCATTCTGTTTTGGTTTGGTTTTCACCCAAGCAAATTTTAAAACCCTCCTCATTTGGGTTAAACTAGAGTGTTTAGAATCGCCCTCAGGAGTCAGCTGTCTATGTAGCCTCACTAGGGTTTAAAACGGAGCCTGTGTGCTTTATTCCAAAGGTAATTGTTGTTGCGTGTCACGACTCGTTCTGCCGTAATCAGAAAGACTCTTTGGCTTTGTCGGATGAGGAGAGAGAAGTGAGCTGAACAGAAGGAGGCCGCGCATCGCCGTCTCGACGTCACAGCAAATCTGCTGCGCTTCCACGACAAAGGAGCCGTCCGAAAGCATCACGTCAAGAAGCCAAACAACGGCCTCGCGACGGAAAAGCAGCACTGCATGGCATGAAGTACGAGCGGCGCGCATGCATGAGCGCATCTCACAAACACCAACGCAAACCCTTCAGACAAATGTATGGCTCCGCTCCTGTGCAAATAGAGTTTGACCAAAGGCAGTTCATCACACACAGTCCAGATGTCGCTAATTATGTACAGGAATAACTCCTTTTTATGCGCATTACATTTGTGGTTCCATTTGAAGTCAGTGAAACTGCATTTGCAACCCATTTTACTTCTGTAATGCAAGTAAAACTCAATGTGCAATTGATTGGATGGGGACACTGGTCAAAATAGCATTTACTTTGACTTTGAGACGTTGACTTTGAGCTGACTTCAATGTTGAGTATTTGTTCAACTCAGTAGTGAAAAACACACGTTCTACTTCACAAATGTGACCAGAAATGTCAATTTTAAACATTGCATTAAACATCTAGTGTTTTCCAGTCAAATGTTCATCTGAAAGCTTCCATTGATGTATGGTTTGTTATAATATGACAATATATGGTTGAGATACAACTATTTGAAAATCTAGAATCTGAGGGTGCAAATAAAATCTAAATATTGAGAAAATCACCTTTAAAATTGTCCAAATAAGGTTCTTATCAATGCATATTACTTTTTTTTTTTTTTTTTAATTAAGTTTTGACATATTTATGGTAGGAAATTTACAAAATATCTTCATGGAACATGATCTTTACTTAATATCCTAATGATTTTTGGCATAAAATCTATCATTTTTGACCCATGCAATGAATTTTTGGCTATTGCTACAAATATACCCCAGTGACTTATGACTGGTTTTGTGGTCCAGGGTCACAAATTAGGTGGCATTCAAGCTTTTGTCAACGGATGCCATATTTAATTTGATGCAAATGAAATTATATAATGGTTCATATATAATAGTCAATGAAACTGCATTTGCAACCCATTTTACTTCTGTAATGCAAGTAAAACTCAATGTGCAACTGATTAAATGGGGACATTGGTCAAATAAGCATTTAAGGAAAGTATTTTGACGTTTTTCTCTATAATAACGCCACAGATGAATTATTCACCAGAAATAAAACCAGAAACATTGACTTATTTGTTCAACTTAGTAGTGAAAAATGTTTTACTTCACAAATGTGACCAGAAATGTCCATTGTAAACATTGCATTAAACATTTAGTGTTTTCCAGTGAAATATTCATCTAAAAGCCAAATAAATAAGCTTTCCACTGATGTATGGTTTGTTATGATATGACAATATATGGTTGAGATACAACTATTTGAAAATCTAGAATCTGAGGGTGCAAATAAAATCAAAATATAGAGAAAATTGGCTTTAAAGCTGTCCAAATTAAGTTCTTATCAATGCATATTACTTCAAAAATTAAGTTTTGATATATTTACGGTAGGAAATTTACAAAATATCTTCATGGAGCATGATCTTTACTTAATATCCTAATGATTTTTGGCATAAAATCTATCATTTTTGACCCATGCAATGTATTTTTGGCTATTGCTACAAATATACCCCAGTGACTTATGACTGGTTTTGTGGTCCAGGGTCACAAATTAAGTGGCATTCAAGCTTTTGTCAATGGATGCCATATTTAATTTGATGCAAATGAAATTATATAATGGTTCAGAGTCTCACACTATTTTGAACGCTCTGAAGTCTCTTCTGCTCACCAAGTCTGCATTTATTTGATCTAAAAATACAACAAAACTGTAATATTGTGAAATATTTTTACTTTTTAAAATAGCTGCTTTCTATTTGAATATATTTTAAAATGTAATTTATTCATTTGATTTCAAAGCTGATTTTTTGCATCATTACTGCAGTCTTCAGCGTCACATGATCCTTCAGAAATCATTCTAATGTTCTGATTTGCATATTAGAATGCAAAAATGTATTATTATTAATATTTAAAAATTTTAAAACAGTAAAAAAAATTCAGTATTCTTCGATGAATAAAAAGATCCAAAGATCAGATTTATTTATTTGGAAAATAAATCAATATTTTTATTTAGCACGGATGATTGATCAAAAGTGATGATAGAGGCATTTATAATGTTACAAAAGACTTTTATTTTCATCAGAGAAACCTGAAATAATTCCACTCAGCTGCTTAAAAAATAATAAATATTTTTTAAGCTGCAAATCAGAATATTAGAAGGATTTCTGAAGGATCATGTGACACTGAAGACGGGAGTAATGATGCTAAAAAATAAGTTTTGAAATCACAGGAATAAATTACATTTTAAAATATATTCAAATAGAAATCAGTTATTTTAAATAGTAAAATATTTGTGCTGTACTTTGGATTGAGCAGAAAAGACTTCTTTATAAAACACTGCAAATATTACTGTTCAAAAACTTTTGACAGGTAGTGTATATAAAGATTATTGAAGAACAGTTTACTCTTTCAGTTTTTCTACTTCCACATTAAATTCCATTTTACTTGCCTTTTTTGTAACTGTTTGTGAAATTTCCTAGCAATTTCTGAGCCAAACTTTTTTTTTTTTTTAATTCAAGTAAGCAATATTAAAGAAAAAATTTATTAACAAATTGTCAAATCCATTTCAAATTAACCTAGAAATTCAGTGTTGTTTATTAAGCAGTCACAACATCTTTCTAGATAATTTCAAAACAATTTATATGGGTTGTTGTCCTTACATTATCATTTTTATCAAATTAAACACAGCATCCAACCTAAATAAGGTTTGTAACATCAAGTTTAAGTGTTTGAATGTAATGCAAACAAACCCCCTAAAATACTCAGACTACAAAGTCCCCTCAGTGGCGCTTGTGTAAGAATAATCGTATTAACAATTATCCGAGCCCGAGTCTATTTCAGCCTGTTTTTTTTAAGCCTGTAAATGTAGTTTGCACAGGTCACATATCAGATTTCCTGTAAATTAAAGCCGCGTTGAGTCAGAGTGAAGCCTGGCCATTTCATCTGTGTAAATGTACACAGCGACATCTGATGCTTATTTACAATTCACTCGGCCACACGACACGCCGAGCGTTTTAGAAATGCGCACTTCGGACATGAAAGGTAATGAGTTTTAAGGTTTTAAAATGAGACTGCAGCCTGAAATCACTTCAGAGTTTCCTTATTTTAAAAAAAAAGTAATAATATTTAAAGAAAATATTTGATCCCTGATAGAAACCACCATAAACAAATAAATTTGGAAGTTTTAAAAAGAGTTTATACAACTAATATACAGCTATCTCTAAAGAGGTTTGCTTGCATCACAATTGATACAGATCAACTAGTCAAACATCAGATGATTCCCTTGTAGTTTATACTACTAATATACAGCTATCTTTATGATATATTTCAGAATGTAGTGTTTAGATGTCATCTTTATGTCTAAGTAGTGTTTTGTAGTGGGATTTCCTGATAGAAACCAACAAGCAGATTATTTCTAGGGGTTTAAAAAAGAGGTTTGCTTGCATCACAATTCATTCAGATGAACTAGTCAAACATCAGACGTTTCCCTTGTAGTTTGTACAAATAATATACAGCTATCTTTATGATACATTTCAAAATTTAGTGTTTAGATCTCATTGTTTTGTCTAAGTTGTAGTTTCTACTGGAATATCCTGAAAGAAACCACCATAACGGATTCAAGTTTGGGTTTTAAAAAAAGGTTTGCTTGCATCACAATTGATTCAGATGAACCAGTCAAACATCAGATGATTCCTTGTAGTTTGTACAAATAATATAAAGCTATCTTTATGATACATTTCGAAATGTAGTGTTTAGATCTCATTGTTTCATCTAAGTAGTAGCTTTTACTGGAATTTCCTGATAGAAACCACCATAAGCGAATTAATTCTGGGGTTTAAAAAAAGAGGTTTGCTTGCATCACAATTGATTCAGATGAACTAGTCAAACATCAGACGATTCCCTTGTAGTTTGTACAAATAATATACAGCTATCTTCATGATACATTTCAAAATGTTGTGTTTAGATGTCATCATTTTGTCTAAGTAGTAGTTTTTACTGGGATTTCCTGATAGAAATCACCATAACGGATTCAGTTTTGGGTTTTAAAAAGAAGTTTGCTTGCATCACAATTGATTCAGATGAACTAGTCAAACATTAGACGATTCCCTTGTTTGTACCGCTAATATACAGCTATCTTTATGATACATTTCAAAATGTAGTGTTTAGATGTCATCTTTATGTCTAAGTAGCGTTTTGTAGTGGGATTTCCTGATAGAAACCAACATAAGCAAATTAATTCTGGGGTTTAAAAAAGAGGTTTGCTTGCATCACAATTGATTCAGATGAACTAGTTGGACAATTCCCTTGTAGTTTATACCACTAATTTACAGCTATCTTTATGATGTATTTCAGAATGCAGTGTTTAGATGTTGTCGTTTTGTCTAAGTACTAGTTTTTACTGGGATTTCCTGATAAAAACCACCATAAACAAAAACGTCTGTATATTTCCGTAACATGCCAATGGAACGGTTTGCGTTCGCTATTTACGGTGAGTCTGCTGATGGTTTACGAAACCCAAAAGAAAAGCATGAAGAAAGATGAATTATAAACACAGGATTTAGTTCTAGCAGGCACACTTGGGATCTATTGCTACATAAAACAGCCCTTCACCAAACCTGCCAACCCAAACCCGAACGACAGCGGTGGCGCGTTCGAGCGGACTGAGCTCCTAATATCAATTCAAGATAGAAAAACACATGTGCTATCATCATCTTCACTAGTAATATAAGCCACAGTTACAGCTGGAGGCCGTTACAGTAGAAACTTTGACACGTTTTTAAGTCCAATAAATATCATTAGTGTTATTCCTAAATGTAGCAAATTATTGCTGAACGTATAAGTGTGCAAAAACCTTAAAAAGAAAGTGTTCTCGTTACCCCTCCATACCATGCAGTTTCCACATGCAAAATAAATACTCCACAATAGAAACAAATGTGTGTCGGACTCGAAAAGGAAGCATGTGCAATAGTTCGCTAGAAAGACAGGTTTTAAGCGAGTGACCATTTCTGGTGCATGTCTGATTGTCTTTTACTAGTCTCGAAATCCGCACCTTGGAACGACACTGAGCGAAATGGCAAAACAAACAAACAGCAACATCGTGAGCGAACAGAAAGTGCAAATACTCACTGCCTTTTCATCGCTAGCGAAAGAGGTAATCATCATGCTTTCCAAAAATGGCGTGAAGTATGATTTATAACACAGATGCACCGCTATGTCTTCTACGTCATCTCAAATCTTAAAAGGAATCACGCCGTTTTAAGTAAGACCTTTAATGAGCTTACGTACGGTCAGGCAGACTCTGATTAAAATGTGTTGCGTTCTAATATACGGATGAGTACGTCCTCTACAATTGCGACTACGGATCTCATTCATGCATTCAAACTGTGAAGGTTGACGTGTGCATGTTCAAAGAGCATGTCTGCGACACTTTCCCCTTGTATATTCAAACAAACGTGAACCACAAGAGAAATTAAAAGAGTCTACAAAAACCTCCGAGGATTTTGCGTCTATGTTACATTCGGTAAACAAAAGGAAACGACCGCCGGCGTCACAGAAACGTCTCGCGATCTCTGTCTGTGAAAGGTTCGCTGAGGTCCGTGTTCGCGGCGTCCGGGATTAGAGCGTGGAAAAGCTCGCTAGTCGCTCGTGTGACGCTGTCGTACGACGGCGGAGACGAAGTAGCCGACAGCGTTTCCGTAACCTCCACTTCGATGCCGTAGTTCTCCATGATCATCGAAACGATAAGTCCTTCGTTCTCCGGCGAGCTGTCGCCTTCTTTGGCGGCGTCCGGCATGTTGAGTTGACGATAAAGAAGCGAGGCTTGTTTCAGCTGCCTTCGCAGCAGATGCCTCCTGTACGAGCGCTGGATCATGATGGCGGAGACTTCCTCTTGCTTGCGACGCAGCGTCGTCGTGATCGGCTCGTAGGAGATTTTGGACGGGTTCGCCATCATGAACTTCTCCTCCATTTGCTGCTTCAGCGCGTCCATTTCGTCCGACTCTCCGAGGACGCGTTTGGTGAACGCGAAGAGGATGTCCAAACAATGGATCTTGTCCCCGCTCACCATCGGCAGGTCCATGGAAATCAGTTTGATTTTATTGGGCTTGCCGATGCGCAGCGGCTCGGAGAGCGAGTCGGCGAAGTCGGAGAGTTTGGAATACTCGATAAACTGCGTCGCCTCCGGATCGAACTTCTCCCAGACTTCGTAAAACATCTCAAAATCGTCCTCGCTTAACGGCTCCGTGCTCTCCTCGGTAGCCACGCTGAAGTTCTCCAGTATGATCGCGATGTACATGTTCACCACGATGAGAAATGATATAATAATGTAGGTCACAAAGAACGTGATCCCCACCGAGGGATTCCCGCAGTTCCCGCGAACGTTCGTTCCGGTGTGAGGAACATCCGGGTCGCATTCCTCCGGCGAGTTGTTGAGGATCGGACTGAGCAGGTTGTCCCATCCGGCGGACGTCGTGATCTGGAAAAGGCAGATCATGCTGTTGCCGAACGTCTCGAAGTTGAACATGTCGTCGATGCCGCCTTGCTTCTTGACGTAGGCGAAGTTGGCCATGCCGAAAATGGCGTAGATGAACATGACGAGGAACAGCAGCAGGCCGATGTTGAAGAGCGCGGGGAGGGACATCATTAACGCGAACAGCAACGTCCGGATTCCCTTCGCGCCGCGGATGAGGCGGAGGATACGGCCGATTCGAGCCAAGCGGATGACGCGGAAGAGCGTCGGAGAGACGAAGTACTTCTCGATGATGTCCGCGAGAACAATGCCTGGAATCAGAAATAGACGCAGATTAGGAGTTTTCGCATTTGAGTTCACAAACACAAAAAGAAAACAGCATCTTCATCCAGGTCTTTTCCATTAAACTACACGCACCAGTTTTTTAAGCTTTGGTGGAAGGGATTTCAAAGCAAAAATCTGTTGAATTTGGGTCTTTCTCACCCATTTGACTTCAAAATTGGGAATATACATGGTATAAAACAAAAAAAAATTATTTGTTGAGTCAACTTACAATAATTTGTTACCCTGCTGCCTTAAAATTGTAAGTTCAGTCAACTCAGATAATCTAAGTTGTCACTTACTATAAAACGTAACGTTTCAAGTTGACTAAACTTTTTTCGAGTTGACTTTTCTGTTTGTCAAACACTTGACTTCA
The DNA here is from genome assembly GCA_033026305.1 of Cirrhinus molitorella. Taxonomy (NCBI): domain Eukaryota; kingdom Metazoa; phylum Chordata; class Actinopteri; order Cypriniformes; family Cyprinidae; genus Cirrhinus; species Cirrhinus molitorella. Next base: position 31,343,726 of record CM065140.1, on the reverse strand, counting down.
AAATTGGGAATATACACTCTAAAAAAACAAAAAAACAATTTGTTGAATCAACTTAATTTGTTACCCTGCTGCCTTAAAATTGTAAGTTTAGTCAATACAAATAAGTTCATTCAAGTTGAAATGTTAAGTTGTACTAAGTGACAACTTAGATATTTGAGTTGACTAAACTAAAAACTTGTTTATTAAACTTAACAGCTGTATTTGTTACTCGGCTGCCTTAATATGTTCAAAGTTAAATCAACTCAAACATCTAAGTTGTCACTTAAAACATAACATTTCAAGTTGACTAAACTTTTTTCGAGTTGTCAAACACTTGACTTCAAAATTGTGAATATACACTAAAAAAATAAAAACAGCTGTGTTTGTTACTCGGCTACCTTAAAATTTTAAGTTGAACCAACTCAAATATTGAAGTTGTCACTTAGTAAAACTTTTTTCGAGTTGACTGAACTTAAAATTTTAAGGCAGCCAGGTAACAAATTATTTTAAGTTGATTCAACAAATAGTTTTTTTTTTTTTTTTTTTTTTTTACAGTGTAGCACTTAAATTGTATGGATGGTGGTTATAATGTTGTAAGAGGACCACAACCATGTCTTAAACATACAGTTAATTTGTTTTATTTTTAGAAAAAAAGAAAAAAAAAATGAGTGTGAAATCATTGCAAAGTAACCTATTGGATATATTAGATTTGTAAATATTATATTTATTTTAAAATATTTATGAGTTCACTCTTAATCATATACATGACAAAATGGCTCCATTAATGTATCTAGTCTTGCCACAATGTAATCAGGGTTATGATAGTATATTACACAAAAAATTATTACTTAAAATTAACAGACTAAAATACCATAAACTAACAAAAGAAGTTTAGTGTTACTGAGATACTATTATAGTTTCAATTCATATTTTGAAACAGTTTTTATTTTCAGAAACTTTTTTTTTTATTTTATTTTAATCTGTATTTTAGTTAAAGTAGTTTTTTTTTCTTTGCTTAAAAAAAAGTATATATATATATATATATATATATATATATATATATATATATATACAAAATATATAAAGTGGTGTAAATCGATTAAAAAAAATTAACTAATTAATCACACATTTTACCTGAAATTAATCGCGATTAATTCTACCTGACATTAAAGTTTTTAATTATACTTTTATATTGCAATAATTTCACTTTAATGCTTCAAATTAATGTAGAAACAACATAAAGAACATATATTTTTAATATTTGTTTAACGCCGTCTTGTTTTAGGACTGAAGGCAAGTATCACTGATTGATTTTTCCCCCCTAATACTTAATCATTGAATATATATATATATAATCATTCAACATTACAGTATCATTAAGAGCTATCACTTTAACATTTATTAGACTTTAAAAAAAATAACCAATAATAATTTAAGTGAACTTGAAACAATCTTCACACAAACCCATTATAATAAATGTCATGTAGGGCTAGTAGCTACCTGTGCCCTTCAGCAAGAAAATATAGCCTAAATTATATCAAATTCTAAATTATATAAAGATAAAACTTAGTTATTAATTTCCTCTTTTTAATTTTGTTCCTTAATTAACAGACATCACAGCAACTGGTTATAAGGATATTTTGGCTGCTGTTACTATAAAAGTTGTCGCTGCTGAACTTGATCTGACACTGCTTTGACCTATAAATAATACATTCTTACACGCACAGTTTTAAGGCAACTTTAATCGTTTTTTTTTTTTTTGTGAATTCATGTTTTACCTGACGATGTAACTACGACTTTGCATGCTCGCAGTTTCATTTGGGTTTAATATAGCCTAATACAGCGCGCGTCGGCACATTTGCGCGTGAACTTCAAGAGCGCACGCTACAAGCAGAGTATATAGGCTGACAGGACAATTAAATTCGTTTTTACCGACATATGGCCTGACAGCATCTCATCTGACCGCAGTTCACTGACGTTTTACTTAAGCTCCCCGTCACCGGTACCGCTTCCGCGGTCGTTTGACTCGCGTCTGGTGCTGAAGTAAAGTTGGAGCGCGCATCTGAAAAGTCTCCTGTTTGATGTGTTCGTAAAGACGCTCTGCGCATTTAAATAAAAGCATTTCATAAGCAGTTGTGAGTGGGGTGGCCCCGCCCATGCGTTAATTGCGTTAAATATTTTGAACGCGTTAAAATGAAAAAATTAATCACCTGCGTTAACACGCTAATTTTGACACCACTACTATATATATATATATATATATATATATATATATATATTATAAAACGTTTTTATTCATGTTTTAGTTTTAGTTATGTCACAAAAGTTGTTTAGTATGCCAAGGTAAAGTAAAAAATATGCTATAACAATATAGAAACTCATGGAAATTAACTGTTAGAATATACTTTTTATTTTACATAAAAAAAAATGTGGGTTCAGAAAAACAAGAACTATTCATTTGAGTCTCCATACAAAACACCAGAATCCAGACGCCACATTACGATCAGACCAATTACTGAACATGACCACTCTTGATTTATTGAAGAGTCGCTACCACTTAAGAGTTAAATGGTTGGTTTTTACATTTGCGACGGTGAGTCTTTAAGCTTTTAACCCTGCTGAAATACAGACGGCGGGAGGGGGTCGCGGCACGAAACCACGTCAAGCTTTTAGCTTGGACGCCAGCTCAATCACTGGCCAATCACCTGAGCTGACAGCCCTGATTGCCCAAATTACCTTCACCTTAAACCATCTCCCCTTTTCTCTGGGACGGATGCTCTTCTCTGCGCCTGTTAACCCTTCTGGCCTTCCTCATTCTCTCATTGGGTCGAGCGGGACGTCTATTCTTAAAATCGCCTTGTCATGTCACTTAAACGTCAGCTGCCTATTTATTAGTAGGTGAAGTGCTTCAGAATTGCATTGAATGTCATTAGACCTTGATATGTAATGCCAAGGCCAGACGGTAAAGCTATCTTACAAAAGAGAGTTATTAGACAATTTCATCTAACATTTAATAGAATTGGAAAATGTTAAAAAATATGGAAGAATGTGATACTTATTTTTAATAACGTTAAAAAGGGGTGGGTGACTTTTTTTTGTTAAAAAAATAATAATAACATTTTAAAAATATATATTTTTACTTGTTTATTTTTTTATAACTACATATAAATATAAAGTTAAAGTTTTAGTTATTTTGTTGTTGTTTTTGTCATTTATTTTTAGTAAATAAATTACATCAAGATAAACGAAATTAAAACTAGTTGCAATAAAAAGCTTTTTATTTATGTTTTTTTTTTTATTTTAATTATGTTTATTTTTTATTAATGTAAAAAAATATATATATATTGTTATAATAATCCTGGATGCCAAGAAAACATTTTTCTTTTTCATTCAGTTTAATTTGATATACTAAAAATGGAAATTAAAAAATACATAGAAACTATACAGAATATACTATACACAAAATTGGAAAAAAAAAAAAAAAAAAAAAAAAAAAAAAGGAAGGAAGAATGTAAAACTATAATGCTATTTATAATAATTAAAATAATTAAAAATAATATTAATTTAAACTATTAATTTTAACAAAGTTAAAAAAAGAGTGGGTGACATTTTTTTTTACAATAATAATAAAATTTTAAAAATACGTATTTTTATATTTTTACTTGTTTATTTTTATATAATTATAATTATGATTATAATTATAATTATATATACATTTTTGATACATTTTTCATGCCACTCATACCTTTTCAGACTAATATATATTGTAAATAACAAATCAACACCTATAAAATCACACAAAAAATTGCTAAAAAATTTATTTTACATTTTGATTACTTCATAAAAATAATTATGATTATTTATTATTTATAATGATTTAAAATATAGTACTTAAAGATATTCATAAATGTTCCTATATTATATTTATTAATAATTATATAACATATCCTTACAATTAATATCATAGGTTAATTATAATAATATTTATAGTTATATTATAATGATTAAATATATTATTTAAAATATTTATAATATTCAATTATTACACTGAAACAGTATTGAATATTTTTTGAATAATATTTAATTATTGATCTAAAATATTTTAAATGCATTTACTATATTTTATTTTTTATATTTAATATTTTATTTTAATAATAATAAATAATTGTGATTTTTTTAGGTCACACTTATTCAACTTACAATTAAAAATAGTGATTTAATTTTTTTTTAATTAATTACAGTCTAATATACATTTTAATTATTAAGCTAAAAAAGTGATAAACCTTAAAGAAATATTTTATTCATTTTATTTATTTTTTGTTTTGCCCTTACCCACAATGGAGAGGATGACAACCACAAAGTCAAAGATGTTCCAGCTGATGGTGAAGAAGTAGCAGCGCAGGGCGATGAGTTTGATGATGCACTCGGTGGTGAAGATGACAATGAAGGCCAGATTGATGTAGTAGAGGATGTACTCGATGCTGGGAGACTGTTCGTCCGTCTCCACCATCATTGTCACCATGTTGAGGATGATCAGCAGCATTATCATGATGTCGAACGCTTGTTTGGACACCAAGTCGAAGAAAAAACCTTGGACCGGGTTCTGAGAAGAAGTCAAAAATGACAAGAATCATTGATTTTATGAGATTTTATCAACATTTAGATAAAAAATCCACTCTACAATAAATAAATAAATAAATGAATAATAAAAATAAGAATTATTAAATAAAAATTAACAAAAGCTATATAGACATTTTAGAAGAAAACAGAAGTTAACAAAAATGACTAAAGTTAATCTGTACAACAAAAAATAACAGAAATGATCTGTTAAAAAAATGCAAAACTTACTAAAATAACTACAATTCAAATGTTTTATAACTAAAACTGAAATAACATTTTTAAAAAAAAACTATACTGGCAATTTTTTAAATAGTAACTACTGAAAATGAAAAAGTCAATCTGTAAACATTTTTAAAACTTACTAAAATAACAAACTGACAAAAGTCTGTCTGTAAAAAAAAAAACTAAAAGTGAAATAAAAAATTATAAAATCTATACTGACATTTTTTAAAAAACAGTAACTACTGAAAATGACAAAAGTCAATCTGTAGAAAAATGAAATGAAATAAAATGATAAAAAAAACAGCAATTAATAAAAATAACCAAACTTAACCTGTAAAAAAAAAAAATTACAGGTCAGTCTGTAGAAAAAAGAAAAACTTACAATTAAATTAAAAATGTTCATGTTTTATAACTAAAACTGAAATAACAAAAATTGTAAAAAATTATACTGCCATTTTTAAAAACAGTAACTACTAAAACTTAAAAAGTCAATCTGTAAAAAAAAGTAAATTTACTAAAATAAACTGAAATAAAAATGTATAAAACTTCATATACATAAAAATAACTTTTAAAATGACATACTAAAACTGAAATAAAAATCTAATAAAAGCTATATATATATATATATATATATATATATATATATATATATATATATAAATAATACAAAAATAATAATAAAAATGACCAAATTCTGTAAAACAAACAAACAAAAAAAAAAACTAACAGAAACGACAAGTCAATCTGTTAAAAAAAAAAAGGACTAAAAACATACTAAAAATCAACTGAATGACTCACCAGAGGTCTTGGGATGGGTTTCTGAGGTTTCTTGGATCCTAGTTTCTTCATGGCATTATAATATTTCTTCTGTTCTTCAGTCATGAAGATGTCTTGTCCTCCTAAGTATAGAGAAACTCTGCTGTTATTATTATTGTCACAATCACATTTGCACTATTTATTAGAGCCCGACTAATATATCGTTATATATATATATATATATATATATTCTGTTTATGTATATACTGTATTCTAGCTTATATATAGTACCAGTCAAAGGTTTAGACACAAAAGGAAGTATTGGTACTGTACTAAAAAATATCAGCCGATATATCGGTATTTGCCTTTTTTTACTCCCTAATATCGGTATCGGCATCGGCCTCAAAAAAACTGTAATGGTCGGGCTCTACTATTTATACTCTTAATTTCCTTGGTTTTAATACTTATCTTTCGTTTCTGTTGGTTGAAATTGTCAATGATGACACCGATGAAGAGATTGAGCGTGAAGAAGGAGCCGAAGATGATGAAGATGACGAAGTACAGATACATGTACAGACTGTTCTCCTTTATGGGCTGCTCCTCAACCTGTTTTAGCAGATTATAGATGCTGAAATTAGCAAACAATATGTTCATGTGGGTTTTATGGACTCAAAACGTGTTTACTTACGGATCGCGAGTCGACCGCGGCGTACATGATCTCCATCCAACCCTTGAACGTGGCCTTGAGAAGAAGAAAAATCCATATGTTAAATAAGAGCATGAGCTTCAGTTTGTTCTGCTGAAGGTGTAAAATCACATTCAAACGTCAGAAATGAGTCAGACTCAATAATGATCCTTTCAGCTGATTCTGAGAAACCACACAAAATTCTCATTCAAGAGACTCATTTTTATCTGGATTCTTTCTTGCACTTCTAAAATAACTAAAACTGAAATAAAAAATAATACAAGCTATATAGACAGCAACATAATAAAAATGACCAAACTTAATTAGTTTTAGTTTTATAATTAAAAATGAAATAACAAAAAAATAAATAAATAAAAACTACCTTGACTTAAAAAAAAATCAGTAATTATTGAAAATGACAAAAGTCAATCTGTAGAAAAAAAAAAAAACTTAAACTGAAATAATAATATAATATAATTAAAATGACCAAAGTCAAAGTAAAAAAAACAACAAAAATAATTAAAATAGCACAAATTAAAATAAAAATATAAAGACTGATAATAAATTCTCATTTTTATCTGGATTCTTTCTTGCATTTCTGAGGATTTCCTTAATGAGATTCAGTCAATTTCAGTCAACTAAAAACTTAATAAAATTAGTGTGTGTATATATATATTTATATTTATATATACATACACATATACGCAAACATCAACCTGTAAAAACTTAAATCTTAACCAAAAAATACAATAAAATAAAACTAAATAAAAACTGGAGGAAAATAAAGAAATAAATAATAATAACTTAATACAACTATATGCAAAAAAAAAAAAAAACTAATTAAAACTAACTAATAAAAATTATAAACATCAACCTGTAAAAACTTAAAATCTTATTAAAAAAATAAATAAAACTGAAAATAAAATAAACAAAGGAAAAATAAAAAATAAGAATTAATAAATAAAAATTAACAAAAGCTATATAGACATTTTAAAACAAAACAGAAATGAACGGAAATGAAAATGAAAAAAGTTAATCTGCAAAACAAAAAAGAAAAAATTACTAAAATAACTACAATTAAAATAAAAATTAATTTTCATGTAAAACTGAAATAAAAACAATATAAAAACGATACAGGCATTTTTTAAAAAACAGTAACTACTGAAAATTAAAGACAATCTGTAAAAATAATTTAAAATAAAAAAAACTTACTAAAATAAACTGAAATAAAAATGTATAAAACTTTATAGACATTAAAAAACAGCAACTAATAAAAATGACAAGTCAATCCGTAAAAAAAAGAAAAACTAAAATAAATTTAATTAAAATAATGTTTAGTTTTGTAACTAAAATACTAAAAACTATACTGACTTAAAAAAAATCTACTGAACTACTGAAACTACTGAAAATGGCAAAAGTCAATCTGTAGAAAAATTCAAACTCACTAGAATGGAAATAAAAAATAATACAAGCTTACTATACAATCTAAAAAAAAGTCTAAAAAAAAACTTACTAAAATAGCACAAATTAAATTAAAAATATATAGATTGATAAAAAAAAAAACACATGAAATATTTCAAATATTTTTTTTACCAGAAAAAATTTTTAAATACACAATCACAAAAAAAATTACTACTTTACAATTTAATAAAAAGTTTATTAGATTTGTAATTTTTAAAAATCAGATTCGCTTACAGTGTTTTTCTGCATTTCAATGAAATAATAATAATAAACCCATTAAAACAAAAATATTCATTAGATATATCGCATTTTTTATTTTCTTTTGTATCAAAATAGCACAAATATTTGTTAAAAATAAGATGTTTTAATAAAAACAGAGGAGAACAGCTAATTTAAGAATTAAAATCTGTAAGTCTGCATTTGCTGTGAATGAATGGATGAATGAATGACGACAGGCCGCTTGTAAAGCAGCGAGTGTCACAAATCTTTTGGCCTTAGTTAGCAGTAATTACAGGCCTATGTGAAGGACTATTTGGAGATGCAAATGAAAGGTTTGTATTGGGCCGAGTCACAAGAAGGTGATGGAAAGGAGCTAAGTGACTTGTTGCTAGGCTACCGCATCAACTAAGTTAAAACCAAGAATGAAGTGCGTTCGCTCTTGCTGAGCACAAACTTCAGGATAATGGCACCAGCGGCGGCTAAAAATAACGCTGATTGATTCGCTCTCGCGGACAGACAGAGGTGGGCAGCGGTGGAAGAAAACCAACGGCGGGAAGGAAAAGGAGCGACAAACTAAAGGTAAAGCTGACTCCAGCACAACACTCAAATATGCACTAAAATAAAATGATATTTTCGTGACAAAATGAACACAAATTCTAATAACAATAATAAATATAAATGTGCTATAGATATATTTATATATAATGTATATACAATTATTATTATTAATAATAATAATAATAATATAGAAAAGTAACACAAACAATAAGAGTAAATAATATTTACATTTATATTTTAATTTATATTTGTTTAGCAGATACATTTTCCAGTACAAATCCAGTATAAGCATGTGTACATCTGCTTTTAGGAGCAATAAAACAATATTTTCACAATGACATGCCCACAAATTCTTATAAAATTAATAGACAGAATTGTGCTATAGATATATTTATATATGTATAACTCAATTAATAATAATAACAATAATAATAATAATAATAATAATAATCAAATAAAAAATACTTACATTTATATTTAAATGTATATTTATTTTGCAGATAAAGTTTCTTTAATATATATAAAAAATACAGCAAAATGAAACATTAATAATAAAATGAAACATATATATTTATATTTAATACATTTAAAAAAAATACATTTAAATATATATTTATATTGCAGATAAAGTATCCAGTGTAAATCCAGAATAAACATGCATAAATCTTTTTTAGGAGCATTTTTCAAATTCTAAATAAATAAATACATAAATAATTGTCATTTTATCAATAACATTATATATAAATTAATTAAATATATTAAATACATATAATAAATATATTTTTAATAATAATAATAATAATAATAATAATAATAATAATAAAAATAATATATAGAAAAATAATACAGAAATAATTAAGTAAAAAAAGCCTAAATGAAAGATGTATTCATTTATTTGATTTCTTAAATTTAGCCCTAAATATAATATATATATATATTATATTTAAATATAATATAATATAATATAATATAATATATTATATATATATATATATATATATATAATAAATATAATATATTTATTTATGCTGATTTAAAAAAATAAATAAATAAAAAATAAATAAATAATAAATAATAATATATAATATATAATCTGGAAATAATTGTTCCTATAACTGTTCCTTAAGTAGACTATAAATTTGTTCTAAGAACAATTTTTTATTTATTTATTTAATTTATTTAAATGTTTGCTTGTTTTAGTAAACAATAATGATAATTATATAATAATTACTGGATAAATAAATAAAGGAACAATAAAACATAATTTTCATGACAAATAAATAAATAAAAAACAAAATAAATAAAATATTAGTGCCTTTTTTATTTGATCTATAGTTACACTTATTTATTTATGTATTTATTTATTAAAGTCTACATTTAAGATTCATTTGTTATTATTATTATTATTATTAGAAGTAGTAGTAGTAGCAGTAGTAGTAGTTTTTAGGAGCAATACCACATTTTCATGACTAAATAAATAAATAAATATGAATAATATTAATGTGTTTCTAAATTATGATGTTTTAAATAATAAATATGAATAAATCAATAATATTAATATGTTTCTAAATGATTTTTTTTTTTCAATAATAGATAATAATATTAATGTGTTTATAATAATAATAATAATAATAATAATACATTATATATATATATATATATATATAAAATTTACATATATATATTAATGCCTATTTTTATATGATCTGCATATAAAATTTCCTCCCACATTTTCAACATAAAAAGCAAAAAATATTAACGTTATGCATTTTTGTCAGTTATACATCACTAAACCTGGTCAGATTTCTTCAGTCAAAAACAAAAATGTGTAATTGTTCATTACAAACTATTTGCATCTATTTGCTGTAATCAGTCCTATAATAATACTAATGCACACACTGAGGTAAAGTCTCACCACTTGCAGCAGAGCGAGGTAGCCAGCGCCTACATTGTCGAAGTTGACCTTGACTTTGGTCCAGTAGTACTGTGTGCTGTTCATCTCCAGGCACTCGGTCTTGTTGTTGATGAAGGACGAGTTGTAGATGAAGCCGGTGCGGTTGACGCAGCGTCCGAACTTGCCGGCGAACAGGTTGACGCCCATGATGCTGAAGATCAGCCAGAAGATCAGACACACCAGCAGCACGTTCATGATGGAGGGAATGGCGCCGATCAGAGCGTTCACCACCACCTGAAACACACACGCACTTCATCACTTCACATCACTAACAAAACCTGATTTATGAATGGCCTTTGGCGACTGGCATTTACAGAAAAACTCTTGATAATGTACACCGAGTGTCAAAGCGCTTTAAATGTCACTTACAGCCATTCATAAAACATGAACATTATTAAAAGCTGAACTCAAATGCAGAAGACAAGTGCGTATTTAACAGTAAACCTCACAAAAGCTGTCAAGAATATGCCTAGGTCACATTTCACCCCACAATTTGAGTAATGTACATTAAAAACGGGCATAAATCTGTTTTTAGGAGCAATAAAACATTATTTTCATGGCAAAATGCCCCCAAATTCTCAGTAATGTAATGCAAAACAAATAAATACATAAAAAAGTAGATATATAAATAAATACAAATCAAATTAAATTTATATATATATAATTTCATATTAATTATGCATTAATATATTTCAATATATTAATGCATAATTAAATAAACATAATAATAATAATTTAATAAAATAATACTATTATTACTAATATTATTATTATATTTATTATTATATAAATATTTATTATTATTATTAAATCGATATATTTATTTCTATATATGTAATTTGATATTAATTTTGCATTAATATATTTCAATATATTATTAAATAAACATAATAATAATAATAATTTAATAAAATAATACTATTATATTATTATATAAATAATTTATTTTTATTATTATTAAATCAATATATTTATTTCTATATATATAATTTAATATTATATATATATATATATATATATATATATTCATTAATAAAATAATAATAATATATTATTAAATATATACATACACATGCATATTTGTGTGAATATATAAATAATTTATTTTACAAATACATATATATATATAGACAGAAAATGCATTAATGTTTTTTAATATAATATTAAATAAACTAAATATATAGATTTTCATTAATAATAAATTAATAAAATAATACTATTACATTTATTAATATATAAATAATTTACTTTTATTATATATATGTATATATTATTTTGTTTAATATATATTTAATTAATTTCCATCCATTTGGATTACACAAACTAATAATCTAAATATGATTCACATTTATCAGTCATAGATAAAAGAAACAGGACAGATTTCTGGGAAAAAATAAAATAAAATAAAATAAAATAAATAATGTATAGTGTACTCTCTACTATTTGTATCTATTTTATTTTAATTAAATAATTATGGTTTAAATTATTCCATTTTTAATCATTAAGTTAGTTAATTCATTTGGTTTAGAATTTGCTTAAAATATGGATAAAAAGCAAATCACATTAATTTTAATCATTTATTAATGCTAAAACTATGTAATCAAATAAACAAGTTTTACATTTAGGCATTCATATTTTTCTCTATATTAAATATTTATGCTCATAAAAAATAAATATAAAATATATAAAATATTTATATAAATCTAAATATTAGATTACAAATATAAATAAAAATACTTATAGTAATTAATTTATAAATTTATATTTTTATTTAATATTTAAAAAAAAAAAAATATATATATATATATATATATTGGGGGGCTAAAACAAACCATTCTTGACACGTTTCATGAGATTCACAATTAATTAAAATCATTAAACAGCACATGCCGCTCAAGCTTTGTAAATATCTCTTTACCGTGTGAAAAAAATCACAAATAATCAGTAAATGCGTGTGATTGTGAACGTGTGGGTCATTATTGAGTGTGTGTGTGTGTGTGTGTGTGTGTGTGTGTGTGTGTGTGTGTGAAAGTGCTGAGCATGTTTTGATGGTGGTGTGTGTGAGGCAGCACTTTCTGTGCCGTCGTTGTAAAGCGGCGTGTCTCTAATCTGATTTGCCAGATTTACAGCCGGCGGACGGGGAATTCCTCGCCTCTACATTGGCTTTCACTGAGCGTGCAAATCTAAAGCAGAACTGCAGACGCACAGCAAATCACAACCATTACAGAAACACCAACACTACATTAGCAGCAATGCATATTCCTCTAAACCATTTCAAATCAAACTTTCATTTCTCAAATGGTTAACGCAAGACACTGCAGGGAAAAAAAAAAAGTTTTTATGCTCTGCACATGCTTTTCAAGTGTTGTTTTAGACTAGTGTAAAGAATACATCCTAAATGCACACATATATAAATATATATATATATATATATATATATATATATATATATATCTCAGTATGTTTATTTTAGTTAGTTATTTCAGATTAGAGAAAGAAAACGTTCAATATACAATTTTATTTTATTATTTTTATTTTAATTGTTTCACACTAATGCAAAGAAAACGTCCTAAATACACTTTTATAAATAAAATAGTTATAATAATAGCTATAATAGTTATTTCAGATTAGAGAAAGAAAACATCCAATATACAATTTTATTTTGATTTTTTATTATTTTATTTTAGTTATTGTTGTTTCACAACAATGCAAAGAATACATCCAATATACAATTTTAAAAAATGTTTTAGTATTTTTTTTTTTATTTTAGTTATTGTTGTTTGACACTAATGTAAAGAAAACATCCAAAAATAATAAATAAATAAATAAATAAATAAATAAATAAAATCTTTCTTTTTATTTTAGTTGTTTCACACTAATGCAAAGAAAACATCATAAATACACTTTTATAAATAAAATAGTTATAATAATAGCTATAAATAGTTATTTCAGATTAGAGAAAGAAAACATCCAATATACAATTTTATTTAGATTTGTATTATTTTATTTTAGTTATTGTTGTTTCACAACAATGCAAAGAATACATATGTTACACACACACACACACACACACACATATATATATATATATATTAATTTTAATATTATTCATCAGTGAAAATCTCTTAAAAATATCACTATGTAATTTTTTTTTATTTTACCTGAGTGTTTAATATCATTCATCAGTGTCACATAATTTAATCATAAAACATTTATATTTAGTTGTACATTTTATTCTTATATTTTATTATTTTCAATATTGCCGATCAGCAAAAAAATCTGCTCCAAATATTTTATTAATTTTAATATTATTCATCAGTGAAAATCTATGCAAAATATCACTATTATGTCTTTTTTTCTGTCTGTTTACAGTATTTTGTGATTTGTGGAGTCATAAAATAGGAAATCCAAACCATCAGAAAAAAAACGATTAACTTTAATGTCTCAACGAAATTAAACAAGACTCTTGAGCCTGGCTTTATTCAATGTTCAGATTAACATTTTGGATATTCGTGCAGATTAGTGCAGATTTAATTAAATAATGCCTTATTTGGAACTGAAATTGCAAAATACCGTTTTATATTCACCTGAGTGTCTTGCCTTAAATGCTAAAATAGCTGAAATATGACTGTATAAACAAGATTATGAATATGTGCTGTTGTGTGGTGTGTGAGGATGAGGAGGAGATGAAGTTAACACTGAGTTTGTGAGTGATGAAGAACATCCCACATGCTAAGAGCCGTTTCTGACATTCAATTATCCACAATACTGATGGTGTTTCCCAGCGGACAGAAAGCAGCTTCATCATCCGCCGCTTTCGGCTCATCCAGACTGTTTAATAATCTAGCGCAGGCAAAAACACTACTGTACACATACATCACACATGCTGGAATACTGACAGCAAATCAAACACAGTCATACATGGAAGATAACACTGGAAATTAACACTGGAAACAAGCAAATCCTCCTTGTGGTCATTTTCATACGGTTTTAATACATTAACATCATTTTAAGAGACAGTAGATGATTCAAATGATCGTTTAAACATAATAAATGTATATTTTATATTACATAATTAATGTAATAATTAATAATGTAATTTATGTTTTAATATAATTCCTGAAAAAAAGTGAAAAATCTACTCATAATGTCACTATCACATAATTTAATTATAAAACATTTATATTTAGTTGTACATTTTATTTTATATTTTATTATTTTCAATATTACCCATCAGCAAAAAAATCTGCTCCACATATGTTATTGATTTTAATATTAATTATCAGTGAAAATCTATTTAAAATGTCACTGTATTATGTAATATTTGCATTTATATATTTATTTATTTATTTTAATATTAATCATCAGTGAAAACACCACTGTATTATGTAATATTTTAATTTTAATAAATTGATATTTTAATATATATTTTATTATATTTATTTTATTAATTTTAATCTTTTTCATCATTGAAAATCTATTCAAAATGTCATTGGTTTATGTAATACTTTAATTTTAATAAATTGGTATTTAGATATATTTTATTATATTTATTTTATTCATTTTAATATTATTTGTCAGTGAAAATCAATTCAAAATGTCACTGCATTATGTAATATTTAAATTTTAATAAATTGTTATTTAGATTTATATTTTATTATATAGATTTTATTTATTTTAATATTATTCATCAGTGAAAATATTTTCAAAATGTCACTGGCATTTGTATTATTTCATATTATTTCATTTGATTTTATTAATTTTAATTTTATCCATCAGTGAAAATCTATTCAAAATATCACTATTATGTAATATTTACATTTTAAGAAATTGGTATTTAGATATATTTTATTATATTTATTTTATTCATTTTAATATTATTCATCAGTGAAAATTTATTAAAAATATCACTATATGTAATATTTTAATTTGAATTTTTTTTATTTAAATATATATTTTATTCATTTTAATATTATTCATCAGTGAAAATCTATTCAAAATATCACTATTATGAAATATTTCAATTTTAATAAATTGGTATTTAGATATATATTTTATTTTATTAATTTTAATATTATTCTTCAGTGAAAATCTATTCAAAATGTCACTGTATTATGTAAATATTTTTAATTATAATGAACTTATATTTAGTTATACATTTCATTCTTTTTTTTATTTTAATATCATCTATCACATGGAATTAATAATAATAAAAAATGTATATTTACTTATATAATTTAATTATTATATTTATCAATTGTAACATTATCCATCACTGAATCTACTCATAATGCCACTGCATTATGTATTAATTTAATTCAATTTAATTTAATAAAATATTAAATTAATTCAAATTTGCTTACATAGTTATATATTTTATTCTTATATTTATTTTTTTAATTTTAATATTATTTATTAAGGAAAAATCTACTGAAAATGTCACTGTATTATGTAATATTTTAATATAATACATTTATATTTAGTCATGTGTTTTATTCATTATTTCATTAAAATACACTCAAAATGTCACTGTATTAATATTATAATATTTCATGGGTTATATGACAGTTTAATCCCATTTTCATTGGCTAATACTGGTAAGATTTTCCCGTTTCCCCTGTAAAGCCTCCAGCGATAAATGAGACGTCACCTTTCAGAATCAGACTGCATGAAGATTAAACGGATCAAACTTGATTAAACAGAAGTGCAGTGAGAATATCAGGGAGATGAGAGCAGCTATTAAAACAAGCACTAATGCTGTAAAAACAAAGCACATCAGGATGGTGTTTAGCTGTAGGTTAGTGGCATTACTGCCGGATTGATGGAGAGAAAGAAATAAACACAAACAAACACATGATTTCAGTCTGCTGGGACCAATCTGATAAAAAAACATGTCACATTTCACAATAAAAGTGAAAAAATAATCAATTAAAGGACCATTATGATTTTTTGTAGTATTTTCGACTTGTTTAAATGACATTTAAACATGTTTTCCCTAAATTATCATTTTATTTATTTGTAATTCTCATGTACAAAAATGCATTAATATAAAATATTATACACTTAAAAATATATACTTTTTAACCATAACTGTTGTAAGAATTTGGGTTAAAATGTGAATAATTGTCATTAAAATGTAAAAAAACAATCTTTATTGTCCTCAAAAAACAGCTTGATCATTTGGTTTTGGCCTGAAATGTGACTTTAAAATCATTTTAGAAATAAGATATTTTCTTTATATTCCATTAATGAGATTTCAATCAACTATTCAAACAATTTAACAGCTAATTAAAAGACTGTAACCCTGTTTAAACCAGCCTACGGTGGTTTTGAATGTTTCTCAGCAGGGCAAGGCCATCTTAAACCTGCTAAACTTTTAAAAATAAAGGTCCTTTATTGGCTTTTACTGATTTCACAAAGAATCTTTAACATCCTTGAAACCTTTCAATCGCACAAAAGCTTCTTTAGAGTGATAAAAGGTTCTTAAGAACCATTTTTTTCTTAGTGTGAAGAACCTTTTAATAATCTAAAGAACCTTTTGTGCATTTGAAAGATTCCAAAATAAAGGCTATCTACTAGGTTTTTTGGGGTTCCATGAAGAACCTTTAATATCCACTGAATCTTTCCAGGTTCTTTATAGTGAAAAAAAGCTTATTTACATCATTAAAATGTTCTGCACACCAAAAAATTGGTTCTACTAATTTTTTTTTAACTGAAAATGCTTCTTTACTCTTAAAGAGTTAATAAAATAATCTTTTTTGTTTCACCAAATAACCTTTTAGCAATCAGTTCTTAAAAGAACCATTATTTTCTTGGTGTGAAGTACATTTTAATGACCTAATGAACCTTTTCTGCAATTAAAAGATTCAGTGGATGTTGAAGGTTCTTCATGGAACCATTAATGACATTAATATCATTTTTAAATTTGATTAAAAAATGTTATTTATAAATGATCAAATGTCTTGTCCATGCTCCAGTTTAACTTTTAGTAAATGCATTTCATATGCATTTACTAAATATAAATAATATAATAAATATTATGTTATTTATTATTTAATATTATACATATATTCAAGTCTCAAAATATATGAAATTGTATTACATTTTATATTAGATTACAATTATATTCACATTATTCAAAAGGACAAAATCTTTTGAGAATCTCTTAATAAAAACAAAACCATAATCTCAAATGTCATATTATTCATATTAAAACAATTTTGAATATTAAATTAAATATTAAATACAATTAAAAAAGTCAATTTAATGTGCATTTAACCACTTCAAAAAATACTTAACATAATTTTATTATAAATAATACAATTACAAAAATGACAAATTATCAGATAGGAATGTTTTGTCTATTTTCCAGTCAAACTTTTTTAAGCACCAAAGAAAATGCATTTCATATGCATTAAACAAATATTATGTTACATACATATTATGCTATTTATTATTATAGAAACATTTAAATCTCAAAATATATTAAATTAAAATAAAATCACATTAAAATTATATTACATTTTAAAATTAATTCATTAAAAATGTAATAAATTTCACATTATTCCAAAAGGACAGGACCTTTTGAGAATCTACTAATAAAAAAATAAAATTAATCTCAAATGTCATATTATTCATATTAATTACATTTTGAAAAAAAGCAAAAATTAAATAAAAAAAATGCATTTAATGTGCATTTAACCACTTTAAAAATAATTAACCACTTTTAAAAAAACTTGTGGAACTTGTTTTCATTCAGTGGAAAAAGGCTTAAAATGTTCTTCAAAATAATCTGAAATGTCATATTATTCATATTAATAAAGCTTTGAGGAGTTTACTATGCATTTAACCAAAATACTTAATATAAGTTTATTATGAATAATACAATTACAAAAATTACACATTATCAAATGGGACTGTTTTGTCCATGTTCCAGTAAAACTTTAAGTGCATATGCATAAAATACAATAATAAATATATGTTATTTATTATTTACCATTACAGAAATATTCAAATCTCAAAATATATTAAATTAAAATAAAATCACATTAAAATTATATTACATTTTACAATTAATTTATTCAAAATTATTCCAAAAGTACAGAACCTTTTGAGAATCTACTAATAAAAAAATAAAATTAATCTCAAATGTCATATTATTAATATTAATTACATAAAAAAGCATTAAAAAAAAAATGCATTTAATGTGCATTTAACCTCTTTACAAATAATTAACCACTTTGGAACCTGTGGAACTTGTTTTCATTCAGTGGAAAAAGGCTTAAAATGTTCTTCTTTCAAAAACTTTTCACCGAAAGGTTCTTTGAGGAACCATGTTCAAGAGTATATGACCATAAAACCATCTCAGGCTGGTTTAAAACGACACTTGAGAAGATGCATGACGATTTTTCTCTCCCTTAAAAAAATACTGAGACTTCCTGTTTCTGTGCAAAAAAACGAGTGTAATCTCCTGTGAAACTGCAGCACTGACAGATGTGACAGAGAGACGAGTGTATCTTACCCTCATGCCTTCAAACCGGGACAGCGCTCTCAGCGGTCTGAGGGCTCTGAGCGTTCTGAGAGATTTGATGGCAGCAAAGTCCGAGTAGCCCAGCGTGTTTGCTACCAGGCTTACGAGAGACACCTATGAGTGACAGAGAGCCGAGGAGAAAGAGAAGATAGAAACGCAGCGTTAGGACAGCAATAACATCACACCCGCTACAGTCCTGCGGAAGGAAAAGACGCGTCAGAGCGCAGCGCTGGGAGGAAAAACAAGGGTTAATCATCGTGGAAACTCGCTTCTGCAGATCTGTTAAGGAGAAATGCGATTTAGATGTGGTTGGTGGTTGTTTTGTCGTTCCTCTGTGACCTGTGAAGGATTGAAGGGTGGTTTAGAGGGCAGCTGTCTATCGAGTCTACTCAGACGGTGCCATCGGTGCCAGGCCCCGCTCAGAGCGGCTCTTACCCTCATCCCAGCAAAGCGAGACACAGCTCGGAGAGGCCGCAGCGCCCGGAGCGTCCGCAGGACCCGCATGGAGCCAATCTGGTCATAATTGACCACACGTGCCACCAGACCAATCACTGAAACCTGTATGAAGCGAATTATACTTCGTTTAGTTTCCATGCATTTTAATCAAATGGGATTGTTCCAATCAGTCTTTAGAATTTTTTTAAAAAGTAAATGCATTTTATGTGCATTTTAATAGCTTTAAAAGAATCTTATTTATTATAAATATTACAATTTCATAGTATTCATATAAACCAAATTGTTTTTTGTCCACGTTCCAGTCAAACTTTTAAGTGCCAAAATAAATGCATTTCATACACGTTAAAAAAGTATATTATAATAAACATTGTTTATTTATTTATTATGATCAAAATATATGACATTAAAATAAAATTATATTACATTTTAAAATTAATTTATTAAATTACAAAACCTTTTGAAAATCTGTTAATAAAAATAACCTCAAATGTCATTATTCATATTAATTAAATTTTGAAAAAAAAGCCAAAAAATAATATATATATATATATATATATATATATATATATATATATATACACAGGTCCTTCTCAAAAAATTAGCATATTGTGATAAAGTTCATTATTTTCTGTAATGTACTGATAAACATTAGACTTTCATATATTTTAGATTCATTACACACAACTCGAAGTAGTTCAAGCCTTTTATTGTTTTAATATTGATGATTTTGGCATACAGCTCATGAAAACCCAAAGTTCCTATCTCAAAAAATTAGCATATCATGAAAAGGTTCTCTAAACGAGCTATTAACCTAATCATCTGAATCAACTAATTAACTCTAAACACCTGCAAAAGATTCCTGTGGCTTTTAAAAACTCCCAGCCTGGTTCATTACTCAAAACCGCAATCATGGGTAAGACTGCCGACCTGACTGCTGTCCAGAAGGCCATCATTGACACCCTCAAGCAAGAGGTCTGTGGGAAGAAAAAAGTGTGGCAGAAAACGCTGCACAACGAGAAGAGGTGACCGGACCCTGAGGAAGATTGTGGAGAAGGACCGATTCCAGACCTTGGGGGACCTGCGGAAGCAGTGGACTGAGTCTGGAGTAGAAACATCCAGAGCCACCGTGTACAGGCGTGTGCAGGAAATGGGCTACAGGTGCCGCATTCCCCAGGTCAAGCCACTTTTGAACCAGAAACAGCGGCAGAAGCGCCTGACCTGGGCTACAGAGAAGCAGCACTGGACTGTTGCTCATTAGTCCAAAGTACTTTTTTCGGATGAAAGCAAATTTTGCATGTCATTCGGAAATCAAGGTGCCAGAGTCTGGAGGAAGACTGGGGAGAGGGAAATGCCAAAATGCCTGAAGTCCAGTGTCAAGTACCCACAGTCAGTGATGGTCTGGGGTGCCATGTCAGCTGCTGGTGTTGGTCCACTGTGTTTTATCAAGGGCAGGCTCAATGCAGCTAGCTATCAGGAGATTTTGGAGCACTTCATGCTTCCATCTGCTGAAAAGCTTTATGGAGATGAAGATTTCATTTTTCAGCACGACCTGGCACCTGCTCACAGTGCCAAAACCACTGGTAAATGGTTTACTGACCATGGTATTACTGTGCTCAATTGGCCTGCCAACTCTCCTGACCTGAACCCCATAGAGAATCTGTGGGATATTGTGAAGAGAAAGTTGAGAGACGCAAGGCCCAACACTCTGGATGAGCTTAAGGCCGCTATCGAAGCATCCTGGGCCTCCATAACACCTCAGCAGTGCCACAGGCTGATTGCCTCCATGCCACGCCGCATTGAAGCAGTCATTTCTGCAAAAGGATTCCCGACCAAGTATTGAGTGCATAACTGAACATAATTATTTGAAGGTTGACTTTTTTTGTATTAAAAACACTAATGAATCTAAAATATATGAAAGTCTAATGTTTATCAGTACATTACAGAAAATAATGAACTTTATCACAATATGCTAATTTTTCGAGAAGGACCTATATATATATATATATATATATATATATATATATATATATATATATATTTATTTTTTTTACATTTTATAAATATATTTATAATATTTTTAAGTGCCAATTCAAATCTCAAAATATATGAAATTAAAATAAAATTACATTAAAATTATATTACATTTTTTAAAAAACATTTTATCATCATTTTATTATAAATAATACAATTACAAAAATGACAAATTATCAAACGGGACTGTTTTGTCCATGTTCCAGTCAAACTTTTTTTACGTGTAAAAGAAAATGTATTTCATATGCGTTAAAAAATTATAATAAATATTGTTATTCATTATTTAATTTTTAAATAATTTAAAATTACATTAAAATTATATTAGATTTTAACATTAAATTATTAAAAATGAAATACATTTCAAAATGTGCATTTAACAGCTTTAAAAATACTTAACCTAATTTATTATAAATAACAAAATTACAAAAAAGTACATTCATATGATCAGCTGGGACTGTTTTGTCCATGCTAATCTCTTTTAACTCTTTAAAAGTCAAAGCAAATAAATCTAATGTGCATTTAGCAGCTTTAAATATACTTTTCTGAGAATAAAAATCTAAAAAATATTTTAAAATTAACTTATTAAAAATTAAATACATTTCACATAATTCCAATAGGACAAAACCTTCTGAGAATAATTCACTATTAATTAAATATATATATAATAAATATGTCACTTTTAAAAGTACTTAATCTGATTCATTTAAAAAAATGCTTTAAATATATTTTTCGGATATCAAAATCTTGTACATTTTATATCACTTTGACAGGACAAATTCATTTGAGACTCTTTTACTAATAATTAAAAAGATAGAATTAGTTCACAAAAAATTCAGTTTTAAAATGCATTTCATGTGCATTTAACAGCTTTAAAAGTATTTGATCTAAATTATTATACAGTATGTATTAAAATCTCACAAATTTCATGTTTATATTAATCAAATTATGATTTTTGTGTTCACATTCCAGTCAATTTTTAAAATATAATTTCAATGTTAAAGCAAATGCATTTTAATGCACTTTAAATTAATTAAAAAACACACACATTTCAATGCATTTTATGTGCATTAAAACTCATTTATAATAAATATTAAAATTGCACAAATTACCTGTTGTTCCAAGTGTAATTTTTTTTTCCACTAAAAAGATTAAAACAATTTAAAATTCAATATTTAGGGGCTGAAACATGATAAGTTGACTACAGATGAACCTTCATTTATTTTGTATAAATTAAATCACATTATGTTTAAATGCCATTTCTGCTTGAACTTTCCCAGATTTAATCAAATACATAATATTACACAAATGCATTGAATAGACGCATACAGAAATTGAACCAATAACCTTGCCATTGTTTGAGCTACAGGAATTTAATAACTTCTGTGCTTAAAATATAAATTTCTAAACATTTTCTACATCAAATATCAACAAGCCACATAATATAAAAAGTGTAATGTGAAGAGGTTTCAGACTACAGTGGTGTATTTGATCAGTACTCCATGCTGTGCTGAAGGTAGAGGTGAAGTGTGTAATTTCTGCAACACTTGCATCAGCAAACAGATTTCAACATCTAAAATAATTACACACTTCACCTTTCACATCACAACTTTACAATTTACTGTAGTTCTGAATTCACTGAATGTCACACAAAAAAGCCACACAAATAAACTTCAATCCACTTTTATAAAAGCACAGATGGTTTCATGTACACATGTAGAATCTGAACAGTGATGCAGTCATGGCTGTTTTGGCTCTTTGGTCAAAGTAACAAGCTTAGAAAGCTAGGCTAATGTGGAAAAATACAGTAGCTATGGCCTAAAAACATCATCTCATTAATATTTGTATATAATTTCACATATACATAGCAGACATATGTTTTTCTTGTTTGTGCAACTATACTTTTTTTGATAATCAAGAGTGTTGCTTTAGGATTGATTGTTTTTTTTAGAAATCAATGTCAATATAAATGCATTTTCCGACTTGTACATTTTGAATACTTTGGAGAACAGACACAGAAAAAGAGGAAAAAAATATATATTTAACATTTTTTTATGATTCATTTAACAATTTAATAATTTATTATTTTTGTATTATTATTATTTATTTATTATTTATTTGTATTATTATTATTTTGAATACTTTGGAGAACAGACACAGAAAAAGAGGAAAAAAATATATATTTAACATTTTTTTATGATTCATTTAACAATTTAATAATTTATTATTTTTGTATTATTATTATTTATTTATTATTTATTTGTATTATTATTATTTTGAATACTTTGGAGAACAGACACAGAAAAAGAGGAAAAAAATATATATTTAACATTTTTTTATGATTCATTTAACAATTTAATAATTTATTATTTTTGTATTATTATTATTTATTTGTATTATTATTATTTCTTTTTTTAAACCCTTACCAAGTTGCAAACCAATTTGGTGAAGTTAAAATTCTAAAAAACAAAACAAATTAAAGGAAAAAATAAAAAATAAAATAATAATAATAATAATAATAATAATAATAATAATAATAATAATATATATATATATATATATATATATATATATATATATATGTGTGTGTGTGTGTGTGTGTGTATATAAATATATATACATATATACACACATATATATATATATATACACACACTACTTACTAAGTTTACAGTTTAGTACAAAGAAATAATAAAATTATACATACTATTAAATAATAATAAATACATTCTATATAATAAACATTTTTTTCAGTTAAAAATGTCAATTTATTCGAAATATCAAAATCAACCTTATGAAATCATTATATATGTAAAACGTGTGTTTTTTTTTTACAAGAAATGAATATTTTAGTTTTCTATATCAAAATGTTATGCTTCATTTTAGTGTGTATCGCCATTTATTTTGATTCTGAGGTTTTTATTTAGAATAGAAATTTATTTAAATAATTATGAAATGTATTAGCAATTTCTAAGATAAATATATTTTTAAGAACACTAACTGCTGTTTTTTACAATGTAGGTTATTATTGTTTAGAACTAGAATATGAATATGTGCACAAATACTCGCTTATGTACAAATACCAAATACTGGAATAAAGGGCCAAAACAAACAAAACCTAATCACTGGCCTGAATCTAGAGCTCAAACAACAGCAAAAAAAACACATAATAATAAATATAAATGATCATCTTTTAATGTTACTGATGAAGTGCTGGAAAACTGAACCACAGCTGAGTTGATTATTATACAACACAAAAGTTGCTCTCTGTAAAGTCGAGCTCATTCCATGTTTCTGAGATTTGAAATGTTTTATAATAAAGCACTTCTGCTGTTATTCATTCGCTGCACTTTGCAATCAGAAGCTGGGAAAGTAAATTGATGCACTTACGTCCACAATGAGAAAGTCCAGCCAGCACCAGTAGTTGGTGAAGTATTTCCTGAAACCGTAGGCGATCCACTTCAGGCTCATTTCCAAGATGAAGATGTAGGTGAAGATCTTGTCTGCGTATTCAAGCACCACTTTGACCACTTTCCTTTGTTCAATGTAAATGTCTTCAAATGCCTTTCAACACAGAGACGCAGAAGAAGCAGCGTGTTAAGCCACATGTACAGTACAGGCCGAGGAAGACTTCGCTTCACTTGGTCATCTCTATAATTTGACACGGAAAATGGATGATGACAGATTGAAACAAGCTACAAAGACAAAAATCAGCATGAATGTTCACTGAAGTGCTGTTTAGAATATAATGTGCCATATTATAAAGTAAGTAATTGTTTATTTATTTACTTATTTGTACCACTGCCGTTTTAGTATCACTGAGATACTATGACCAAGGTTAACTTAAACTACAATAAACGTGCAATGCAATGCAATGCAATAAAATAAAATATGTATTTCAGCTAATTGCCAAAGCAACATTTTTATTTAGTTTAAGTTGATGTACTAAAATAATGACAACTAACTGAGAACTGCAAAAAACAAAACTGCAACAACATTTCTACAACTTTAAAACATTTCTAAAACATTAATTATTTATTCATTTATTTTTATATTTTCCATTTTCCTCAGAATTATTTTTATATTTTAGTAAGTAATTTTTTATTTGAATTAAAATGACCATTTTACTTTTAAAAATAAGTCTACATAGAGTATTTACTCTTTTTTAATTTTAGCTATTTTAAAACTAAATGAGAAATGTTGCCTTGGCAACTAGGTGAAATAAATTATTGAATTTCTTTTTTTTCAGTTCTCATTTCATTTCAGTTTTTTTATTTCAAATAACGAAAATGTTTTTTTATTTAGTCTTTGTATTTGACTATAATAACCCAGGCTTGAAGCACCATTTTTGTTATTTAAGTTAACATTTCTTTTATTTCAAATAACGAAAATGTTTTTAATAGTTTTAGTAATTAACTACAATAACCCAGGTTTGGCGCACCATTATGATGAATAAATGATACATTTTCATTCTTGGATGATCAATTTCCTCTTTATTAAGCGTCCAGACTGTTTGTGTGAGCGGTTCTACTCTACTGAACATACATGCAGTGATGTCCAGCCGAACATCTGCGTCCACCGGACTCGCCGCTGCTTTTTGCCGACTGTGCTGTTTCTGGTTTTCTGCTTACTTTCGGTTTTCATGTGTAATCATTCAAGTGCACGTCTGAAAGAACAGCTGCCTGCTGAAGCTGCTGGTAAATGCCACTAAAATACCAGCCAGTCGGCGCACACCTGGCACCCGGCCGTAAGACAGAGCTCTGACATTAGCCCCTCTCTGTGAGTCACAAACGCAGGACTCTGATCTTTAAGGAAATGCACAGTCTTATATAATATTATGCAGTGGGAATATATTTTTTGCTCTGGCATTTACAGCTTTCTGTGTCACGCATAATCTCACAAAGACAGTCGACACCAAACCAATTTGACATGTTCCTCATCTTATTGTGCATGATGTATCGGTGCATGCTATTATGAATGAAAACAAATATTTGCCTTTGTAGTATTTTATCCTCGAGACACTATTTACCACCCAATAAATTCCCTAATATATAAACGATTCCACTGTACATTTTGACTGCATCATATTATAGTCAAAATTAAAAGTGAAAGGGATTGTGAAAGTCTTTCATGTTGAGTTTAGCTTAATTACACTCAATAATAGATAATAATAATTTATTTTACATGTGCACACTAACATTCAGAAGTTTTTTCTGTTAAATATTTGAGCAATACCTGCTTTAAAAAGCAATAAACCGCATTTCTGCACTATTTTCGATCTTTTACTTGATAAACCCTAAAAAAATGCAAAAATCTCTGGCAAGAAATCAATAATGGTGTTCATTTAGTACAAAGAGCAGCTGTATGAAAGGATGAGTAAGACTGTGATTATTTCACGACACTGATAAATATGAAACTACTTAAACGCACATTACAACCCAATTCAATAATAACTCTTCAATGATGCAGTAATGAAAGCTACTAATTATAAAGTGTCAGTAATTGTTAAATATTTGAGCAATACCTGCTTTAAAAAGCAATAAACCACATTCCTGCATTATTTTTGGTCTTTTAACTTGATAAACCCTAAAAAACGGCAACAAATCTCTGGCAATAAATCAATAATGGTGTTAATTTAGTACAAAGAGCGGCCGTATGAAAGGATGAGTAAGACTGTGATTATTTCACAACACGGCTAACAGCCCGTGGCACGTGTTGATGTAGATTAGTGTCATCTGACATCTGCGTGTTTGCTGCCGTCTGACAGCTCTCTCATGGAGATGCCGATTGGAGGAGTTGACCAGTCAGCAGGCCGTCGGCCACCACAGGCCAGCTAGCAGGAAGTGTGCTGCCACTTCCTGCCAAACACGCAACGACAGAGACAGCTTCTGTGCTTGGTTTGAAGTCAAAGCTGTCATAAGGTCAGTGAAGCAAGCTAAGGCACGAGTAAGACAACTTTACTAAGACACTGACCACTGCTTTGTCATGCACTGCTTAAGTTTGAGATTTTGCTTCCAAAACATGCCTTCTTTCAAACTAGTGAAAAGAAAATATCCAAAATACACATTTAAGTGTTTGCTGCAGTATAATTTAATATAATTGAGAAAAAATGGCTAAGAACTTCATTCGGACAACTTTAAAGCTGATTTTCTAAATATTTAGATTTTTTTGCACCCTCAGATTACAGATTTTCAAATAATTGTATCTCTGCCAAATATTGTCCTATCCGAACAAACCATACATCAGTGGAAAGCTCATTTATTTCCAGCTGATGTATAAATCTCAATTTAAAAAAATTGACACTTATGACTGGTTTTGTGGTCCAGGGTCACATATTGTATTTTTTATTAACATTCTGAATTAGTTTCTATTTTCTTTTTTCATTTTATTTCTAGTTAAAGTATTAGTAATGTAGTTGTTTGTGGCTATTTTTACAATTTCTTTTAAGTCTATTTGGTTTTTATTCATTTTTTATTTAAACTTTAGCAGCTTTAATTATTTTATAATTTTAGTTGGTTTTATTGAACTGTAATAATAATACGTTTGAAGCATCATTAGAATGAGTAAATAATGACTTTTCATTCTTGAATGATCTATTTCTTCAAGTTTTCCTCTTTATTAAGTGTTAAGATTTTTATTTTATGCACTTTATCTATTCGCGTCTGTAGATTTCAATTACAATGCATTTCTTTAAAAGGTTTTTTCCTCCTCTTCAGCAACACTTACATACACCAAAACTTAGAGTTTTATTCCTTTCCATATTCTGAAGGTTTTTACAGAAGGGTTTGTTGATATATAATTCAACACATTTTATACAACACTTTATTCCTAGAAACATGGTGAAAATTTTATTTTTTATGTCTGTTGACAGTATTTTGTGACTTATAGAGTAATAAAAATAAATATACTAAATCCCTTCAGTAAAAACATTTAACATTAGTATGTCAATAAAACCAAACAAAAAATCTGAACCTGGCTTTATCCAGTGTCCAGATTAATCCTCTGGAAATGTTTGCAAATTTGTGCATATTTATTTAGATAATGCTTAATTTGCGTAAACTTAACATTTCAGAAACACACTAATACACTATGATAAATCAACTGGGGAAGCATGTGATATCTATTAGTTTAAATTTTCACCTGTAGTTGATTGCCTTAAGTAACAAATCCCAC
The DNA here is from genome assembly GCA_033026305.1 of Cirrhinus molitorella. NCBI lineage: Eukaryota > Metazoa > Chordata > Actinopteri > Cypriniformes > Cyprinidae > Cirrhinus > Cirrhinus molitorella. The sequence continues at coordinate 31,315,085 of CM065140.1, read as the reverse complement.
AACTGCAACTGAACTCAATGCAAACAAGTTTTGAATATTCAGTGCAAACTAAAACAACTGATTAAAGCTCACCAGTGCTCCACTGCTAAGGAGGATCATGAAGATGATGAAGGTCTCAAACCAGCTGTGCTCCACTATCTGATAACACGTCTTCCTCAGACGCCACCAAGCACGACCAAGACCCTCGGACGTGTTGATTTCACAGCACTGAAAGCGATGTACACAAACTGAAAAACAAACAGATTAAATTTTAATGAATAAATAGGTCAATGAAACATGTTCCAAGATTATAAAAACATATTTTAAATTGTAATATTTATATTTATTTTAGTTTCTTTGTAGTTTTGAAAAACTTTTACACCTTATTCTGATTGAAAATCAAAAACTGATTGATTGAATAGCTCCAAAATCAAGTGTACTTCCAGTAAAAATATAAAAATAAATAAATAACTAAATGTAAAAATACATACATATTAAATATTTAGGTTTGCAAACCAATCATATGAAGTAATAAGAATAATAAAAAAAACAATTAAGTGTGAGTGTCTATAAGGGTCCATGAGATAATTTCCTTTTGGGTGTTCTTGTCACATGAAAATAAAAAAGCTTCTGGTTGACTACATAAAGCAAAATATTACACTTTTTAAAAACTTATGTTCAGTTGCTGCCTTTAAGTATAATCAACTTGGTTGTACAAGTCATTTCAACTGATGCACTAAAATGTTGCAATGACAAAATGTTGCATTAAATTAAAAGTACAAATGTTACAAATAAGTTACAATATTGATATAATACTGGTAGCACTAATATAAAATGTGATGATATATGTTACAAAAAAGTAACAAATGTGAAATACACTGATGGTTGTATTTTTTTTTGTATTTTATCTCAGTATTCCTATCAATGTTGTATAATGTTTAGTATGCATAATAGTAACCCTAGAATGTGATCAAATTATTTAAAATATCTGGGCTATTCAGTGCACACATTATCACACCAGTCCCAATTGTGAGCGAACATAAAACAATTTTTCACACACTTTTCCAAAAAAATTCAAAAATAATTATTGATTATTTCAAAGGATTACTAATGACACATCATTTGGATAGTTTCATGTCTAGGAAAAATGTGGGATTAAACAGGTTAAACCAACTTTTAATTTAAAAAGTAAATAAAGTAACAAAAATATAAACTGCCAAAACTTACAGATCATAACACTTTTTACAGTGTTGCATTTAAGTATTGATCAGAAGTAATTCAGACTATAAGTGAGACGACGACACTCATTTTGCTGACTTTCCCACTTTCAAAACCTCTTTGTTCAAAATCAACATTTGAAAACCCAACTTCAAAAGACTTCAAAGAGCTTCCAAACACTTCAAAAGATCACAAACGCAGTTCCAGCGAGAACGTGGAGATCAATAGCTAAACTGCTTCACTGCGTGTAATACAAATACATCAGTCGAAATAAATGATGTCGTCAGTGCTGGGCTCATAAATGGAGCTCGAGCTGCCGTAAAAGGTCCTCGTCTTGCTAATCTGTCGGTCTCTGCGTTCGAGACGCGGCTTTTATGTGACATAATCCCGGCCGGTATCACTGGTGCACTGAAAGCCCGCCGTCTGTAACAATGAGTCCCTGCCATGAAATCCCATTTGAGCCTCGCATGGTCGTCAAAGCGTCTCCATTACTGGCATCTGAGCTCTTCTAAATTAACTTATTGCCTGTAAACTTAATAACAGGGTTATGGTAACAGGGTTCTCTCAACTCAATTTGTACCGATGCTCCTGCTCTCCATTGGCAGCATCAGACATTTTAGCACCCGGGCATCACCATTCATCAAGCAATTAACAGCCATCAAAGCAAAATCAAAAGGGCTCAGAGTCTGGAGTTATTGGTGACTTCATTGCTTTATTCGCCTCTTCACAGATTTGATTTGTCAGAGAACATCCCTCGAACAGACTCCACGCACAGCAGTACAGATAGTTGCTTTTACAAAGCGTGTCACTGTTACTAATGCTCATACTTTGAGTATCAAACTTTACACTTAAAATATGGCTTACAAAATTGATTGGTAAATTACATTTAGAAAGAATTAGGTTACTCTACGGAACGTTATATGAAAAGATCTGGCCCTATGTTTTCTTTTGTATAAGGCACACTTAAATATTAATTTACATTTATCCTCATCATTGTATATTTATGAAATATAATTTTTTGCATTGCACTTGTTCAAGCAAAGTTTTCAGGCAAAAAAGCCTCTGAAAGCCTCTTTCTCCTCTGTGTATTTCCCTCCAAAATGTGTGAATCTGGCCTTTTGGCTTCTCCAGCAGAGAGCTGTTGACTGATTCAATTCAGTCATGTGAAAGCGTGCTATTATTCGATTTATAGGTGAGAAACCCGATCTCGTCTCAAACGCGGCCGAAATGCTGAAATGCTGAAATGTGTGAGTGAGAATTATCAGAGGAAATACATGGCAGCTCATTTGCCATAAATCATTCACTCCTTCAAACAGACGGCCGTTCTCCGGCTGCCCTGCGCAGCGATCTGATTGTTTGCTACAGCACGCCAATGAAGTCGACAGCTTATAAAGTGCAGATTGGAGGCACACGGAAACAGTTGTGTAACATTTTCGTCACACACACACACACACACACACACACACACACACACACACACACACACACACTGTATGACAGATGTTGGTTGTTTCTCAGAATGAACTCTTACTTAACAGAGCAATTACACAGAACATAAAGACACCCTTGAGACAAAGCAGCACACTTTAGGATACTTTTAAAAAAAGAGTATGTATTATGCAAATATGAGTATATTTAAATGCAAACTGAATGTCATTTTTAAGACACTTACTTTAATTGCATGTTACTTGCAATTTTCTTGAAAATGCATGGTAGTTTAAATATATATTAAGTACAACTTTAGATTTGATTGACTCACTTAAGTACATTTTATATGTATTTACATAAATCATAATCTTGTCTATAATGGTTAAAGTTAAATAGTTCAAACATACTGAAAATCATGCTAGCAACAAGTTAAATCTTTCTAGCAGCATGCTAAAAATACAAAAAAATGCTAAAACATGTTAAAACTTGCCAAAACATGCTAGCAACCGTCATCAAACTTTACTCAATACTCATTTAGTTTAAATGGAATATAATAAACACAACTTAAGGTGTTTTTGACCCACTTAAGTACATATGTATTTTCACGTTAAACATGCTAGCAACAGGCTAAAAGATGCTAACAACATGCTAAATCATGTTAGCAACATGCTACATTTAAACTGCATGCTAAAATATGCTAGCAATGTGCAAAATCATGCTAGAAACATGCTAATTCATGCTAGAAACAAGTCAGCAATGTGCTCAAGGACATTAGCAATATTTTAAATCATGCTAGAAACATATTAGCAAAATAACCTAGCAATGTGCTAAAACACATTAGAAACATGCTAACAATTATCATCAACTTTACTCATCTAGTTTAAATGCACTTAAGAATGTTTTTACCCATTTAAGTACATATCTATTTTCATGCTAGCAACAGACTAAAATATGCTAACAAAATGCTAAATCATGTTAGCAACATGCTAAATTCAAACTGCATGTTAAAATATGTTAGCAATATGTTAAATCATGCTAGAAACATGTTAACAATATGTTAAATCATAACATTTTTGTAATATTTTATTGACTTTTTCTGACTTCTGAGTAAAACTTTTTCAAACCAAAGCTTTTACACTTTCAGGCCTGACTTTGTCTAGCAAACATCAAAGTTTGTCATTAAACTTTACTCATTTATTTTAAATTTATATTAAATACAAGTGAGGAATGCCTTTTGGACTCACTTAAGTTTATGTATTTTACTTCTACTGTCTATGAAATATGGTTAAATTATAAACACTTCATACTGAAATTTTTTATATGCAATTAAGCATTGAAGTTGCAATTTAGCCCATTTAAAATATATAAACTTTTAATGTAATATTAAATAATATGCTACAAGTTAAAAAGTACTCTGAAGTAATACATTTCATCTGACACTAAGAAAATAAAGTTTAAAAGTGCACTTAAGTGAGAAACATGCAGTTTAAATGCATTTAAGTGGCTTTTTATTTCTTTAATATTACATTATTTTAAGTATACTTTTTTTTAAGTATACTTTTTTCGATCTGAAGTACACTACAAGTGCACATTTAACCCAGTTAAGCACACTTGTTGTTCAAAAGGGTGCCTTTTTAATGTTTTATTTTCACATTTGGAGGCGTGTGCAAAACAATCAACTGTCTGAACAATTAGCCTTCGATAATTAGGCTGGTTTAGGGTTGTTTGAGACTGCCACTGATCAGTTTGTCTTCACAACACATATAAACACTAAAGCAGCCCTTCACTATCATACTTGTTTAATAAATGGGATAACTAACTGTGCTCTTTAATTGTACCAAACTCTCATAGTAGATATCATGGCACGAGTCAAAGTGCTTCCCATCGATGTTCACACGCAGCAGACGTCTCACAGTCTCCCTGCGTTCAGATCAGCGTTTTTAGCATGTCGGGATGCATTCTGACTGGACCGGTGGGTCGATGCATTGAATATGGAGAGTCAGTCATCATCAAATTAACACAGGACCATTTCGTCTCTGACGGGCCTTTCAAATCTTTGCTGACACAGGACATTCAATTTAATGCCCCATTGCCCTTTTAAATGTCAGTTCATTGGTTAATGTTTTATATCAAATCACCTCCACTTCAAAACCAGGGTAAACAGGAGGATCATGACCAACACAAGTGACTCTGACGTCTGAAACCGTCCTCAGAAAACACCTGCACTTTTCCATGCATTTTCTACATAAGCATAAAAAAATCTGATCCATGAACCACATGGATGTAAAATGAATTATAACATTACAACTTCTCAAAGCAAAAAATTATTAATGTAATGCAAATTTGGGGAAAATGTGTCAATTGATCATGAAAATATGTAAAGTCAGCTTTTTATTTATATAGCGTTTTTTACAATACAAATTGTGTCAAAGCAACTTTACAGTATCAAATGGGAAAGTAATATATCAATAATTCAAAAGAAACTTTAAACAATTTTAGTTTGAGGAAATTAATCAATAGTTCCAAATTAATAAATTGTTTGACCCCAATTTAGTTTTCCCCAATTTAGTTGTTGTCCCCAACTTAGCAAGCCATAGGCGACAGTGGCAAGGAACCAAAACTCCATCTGTGACACTGATGGAGAAAAAAAAACCTTGGGAGAAACCAGGCTCAGTCGGGGGGTATATATTTTGTAAACATACAAAATATATATAGAAATGGAAAAATTAACTTTTTTTTGTAAAAGGTCATTGCTGAATTTAGTTTTCATCTGAAGATGAAAAAGATACAGAAAATGAATGTGAATTTTATAATTTGCTAGAAAAAAAAAAAACTGTAAATGACCTGTTTTTTTAAATGTACATGACCTGTTATTTTCCTAAAATACAGATTTTTTTTAATCATATTAATTTTTTTTTATTTGGGTATGCATTATAATTAATAAATATTAGCTTTTTTGCATTAACGTAATATATATTTGGGGAAAATGTTAATAATGAAAATACATATAAACAAAGTTAATTGTTATTAAAGGTCATTGCTGAATTTAGTTTTCAAGACGGAAAATATGGAGAAAATTGATGTGATTTTTTCAAGAAAAAAATTATTTTGCAAGAAAAAAATCTGTAAATTAATGCATTTCATAAAATACTGAAAGCAGAAAATTAAAGATTATATTTATTAAATAGTTGAATTGCGTATAAGTTAAAATTTGCAAAGTATTTATCAAAAAGAATATTTTATTTAGGGTTATATATATATTTATTTATTTATTTATTTATTTATTTTTTATAGAATGCAAATTTGGGGAAAATATGCTAAATTGTTTTCATTTTCAAGGTCATTGCTGAATTTAGTTTCCAAGAAGGAAAAGATGGACAAAATGAATGCGATTTTGGGACATTAATCATATCATAATACATAGTAAATACTGCAGCTGTAATTAACATGTGTTGCTTTACGCACCATCAGGAAGGCAGTTTTCCGGATCCATGGCTTCTTCGGCCATCTCAGAGTATTCATCCTCCTCCTCGCCAGGTTTCCTGAGGTCAACTGTGCTGCCCTCTGATAGGCTGGTGTCGTCTCTCTGAAAACCAAGCAAACCAATCAGATCTCCTGACCAATGAAATTACAGAGATTAAAAAAAATCATTGTGATTCAGATAGATTTACAAATTAATCAGACACTGGGGGTGGGGTTCTATGAAAAAAAATACATATTTAGGCAAAACAAGAAAAATTTACAAATCTCCATTCCGTTCAAAAGTTTCCTTCATAATTTTTCCTTCTGGAGCATCTGTGAGCATTTGAATCTTCTGTAATAGTTGTATATAAGGCCCTCAGTTGTCCTCAATGCGAAAAGATAGATCTCAAAATCATACAGTCATTGTTGGAAAGGGTTTAAATACACAAGAATGCTGTAAAACCAAAGAATTTGTGGGACCTGAAGGATTTTTCAGTGAACAGTGAACACTGAACAGCAGGCAGTTTAACTGTTCAGGACAAGCAAGGGACTATCACTAAACAAAAAAACACAGCTGTGGATCATTCAGGTAACAACACAGTATTAAGAATCAAGTGTATAGTCATTTTTATAAAGTAAACTATTATTTTCTCTTGTGGACTATATGTAAACATCTTTTATTCGAAATATCTTGTTCAGGTCAGTATTAAATAAACAATAGCATGCATTTTGCATGATCCCTCTTATTTTGCAGATTCTGAAAGGAGGATGTAAACTTTTGACCTCAGCTGTGAACAAACCACACTGTGTCATGTGGTCAAAGGTTAATATTCAGAATGCAGAATTTGTCAGAATCATCTAGTGCTGAAAGCACTGTGTGTGTGATTCCAGTGGGTTCAGCGCAACAGTGATTTATTCTGGTATTCAGAGGTTAGCGTGTCTCCAGGTGCGACTTTCGTTTCCTTGTCAAACTGTGACACACTCAGTCCATCATCATGTCTCTTCAAATGAGAGGAAGCTCATGCTAAGTGGAGCGCTGAGGACTGTGTGTGTGTGTGTGTGTGTGTGTGTGTGTGTGTGTGTGTTTGTGAGTTCGCTCATGTGGGTGTCCAATGAAATTTAACACCAGACCGGCCTACGGCTTCCACAGGGCGATAAAAAGACCACACAATGATTGCATGCTTCACTGCTGCTCTATTGTTCCACACAAGAGAAACAACTGACAGAATATGAGACGCAGGAACAAACATTACAGACCTGTGAAAGTAAAACTGGCATTTTGTGGCTTGTACTTTATGTCTGTTAGACTGTGAGGTTTATATGCTAGTTACTTCTAAACACAGATACATAATATGTATTTAAAATTTAAAAAGAAAATAGACCAGAAATAATGATTGTGCGCACCCAAGGTCGCATTTTAAGACAAAATTAAATAATATTATCAGACAAATAAACATATAAATAGATACTGCATGTTTAAATTAAAAAAACTCATGGCAATTAAGCACATTTTCCATTAAATGTAAAATATTTGTTTTAGTTCTTAGAATATATAAATATTCATTATGATAAATACTTCAGTACATTTTAATTTATGCTGAATTAAATTAATAAAGGGCTGTCAAATGTCTACAGTCTACACTGTTCACTTTTTAAAATAATTTAGATATTTTTTGGTTATAAAATGTGTGGTGATTGTCATGCAAAAAATGTAATTGTCATAAAAACAGGCTTCATATTCTTTGTGCAAAATAAAATGCAATATTTTATCTTGATTTTGCTATCTTCATAAATACTTTACTAACAATTTTTGTGTGCATTTTTGTGAAAAATGTGCTTAATTGTCATAAAAATAGTTTTACAATGCAACAAAAAAATGCATGGTCATTACAAAGGCTTAACTGTTTGTCTTTGTGTCAAATAAAATATGAATGCAAAAAAATCACTTTGTATAATAATTTAGATTTTTTTGGTTATAAAACGTGTGCTTGATTGTCATGCAAAAAACATGTCATAAAAACAAACAGGCTTCATATTCTTCATGCAAAATAAAATGCAACATTTTATCTTGATTTTGCCATCTTTATAAATTCTTTACACATTATAATTTCTACTAAATTAAATTATGTTTCAAATATTTAATTAGAATTTGTGTGTGTTTCTGTAAAAAAAAAGTGCTTAATTGTCATGAAAACAATACAAATCAATGGTCATTAAGGCGGCTTCATTTTCTTGGTGCCAAATAAAATATGAATGCAACCTTTTTATCTTGATTTTAAGGTGAAATACGACCTGGTTTTTCTCTAGAATCTATTTAAGCTTACAATCTTTTGGGAATCACAGATCTGGGCATTTCCAGGCTTTTTTCCAAAAAAAAAAAAAGTGAAGAAAAGAAGACAAAAGCAGTTATGTGATACTGACTCGACCCTATCAGTCTAACCTAATTTCGCTTCCATTCTTTCTTAACATCAGATTTTAACATCCAACCAGCAGTCCCTTAAAAACACAGACTTATCAGCATTTCCTAAATCACGCAGCTGTCATTCAGTCAACAAACACAACCTTACTCCAATTACCAACACTCATACTGATGCTTCAGGGCTGGTTTTCACTGCTATTGAACGATCAGATGAGACCGAAGCGGAATATGATCTGGTTTTTCTGAGCACTCAGTAAACAGGTAATGAGCTCAGCATTACATCATCAATAGCGCTGCATTTTGTCAGTGTCAGAAAGCCATGACAGCCCATTAGCGTGCAGCTTTGTTCGTTTTGCACGCAAACTCAAGTTTGCATGTGGTCCTCGGTGGTGCGCGAGGAATCCCAGCGCTGCAAACTGGGCACAAAAGCCCTATAAATAACCTCCCGCAGGCCTACGAGAGCCTCGGTGTGGCATTCGGCGCTGGAATCTAATGAAATCAGAGCCGTTTGAGTGCCATCAGCGGAGCGGCCGTCTAATCGCGCTGAATCGACAGAGATCGAAGCAAACCAGCGTCAATAAAAAACGAATCCCAACACTTCGCTTCCACCTGCCGACAGCCGACGTCCGCCAGTCACAGAAATGCATCAATAACACAATCCAATCACATGATGCCATTACAGCCAGGATGCAGGACACATCCATACCGCGTTATTATACACATTTACCGGATAAACCTGAGATCCGATCTGTCTGACCGACTGTCATTTGTCTGTCTGAGCTGTACTGATGAACACAAGAGGAAAACATGCAGTGTCATGCAGTTTTTATTTTGGAGAAAAACATCTAATTGCATTATTTTTCTGATAAAAGCTGTGAATGCGAACTAAAATGCAATTTTAAAAAATTGCAGGTTTGTTGTTTGTAGGGCTGCACTTACTTGAAAATACTTTTGTTAGCACTTTTCAAAAAATAAAAATATTTTCTGAAAAATTAAATTCTAAAAAATTTGGCTTGTTGTTTGCAGGGCTGCAGAAGATTTGGCAAAAGGCGTATCAGGTTTTTTTTTTTTTTTTTATCGTGCAACTCTTTAATAATATTTTTTTAATAAATAAATAGAAATAAACAAATGTATATTAGTATTAGTTTATGAATAAATAATGTATTACCAGTAGTGAATCAGTAATTCTATCTATCACTAAAATTTCCAATTTGAATATGTCTACAAATTATAAATGTGTATAAATACATTTTATAATTATATCATACTTGTCATTTAAAATGGCATGACTAAATTTGCATTTCTTATTATACTGTAAATCAGTATGGCTATAAAATACTACTACTACTACTACTACTACTAATAATAATAACCTTCACAATTTGGGAAATTTTTTTTGGGAAAAGTGATTTTTCTGGAAAAATATAGTGACTGCAATTTTAAATGACATAAAAAAAAGTTTTATATATATATATATATATATATATATATTTGGGCTGTCAAACGATTAATCGCAACTAATCGCATCCAAAATAAAAATGTATGTTTACATACTATATGTGTGTTTACTTTGTATATTTATTATGTACATATAAATACACACATACATGTATATATTAAAATATTTATATGTATATATATTTATACCTGTATACAATTTTATACAGGTTATAAATAAATATAAATATTTTAGATATAAATATAAAATTCTTTTCCTTAATATATACATGCATGCGTGGGTATTTATATATACATAATAAATATACACAGTACACAAATATATAGTATATAAACAAACTTTTATTTTGGATGTGATTAATTGCGATTAATCGTTTGACAGCCCTAATATATATATATATATCATGCAGCTCTAGTTTCTCTGATGCAACATGCAGATGATAATCATATGAATGTCTAATTCAAGTCAAGTCGAGCTTTATTTATTCAGGGGTAGGCAACGTCGGTCCTGGAGTGCCAATGTCCTGCAGAGTTTAGCTCTAACCCTAATCAAACACACCTGATCAAGCTAATCAAGGTCTTCAGGATTGCTAAGGCTACAGGCAGGTGATTTTTTTTTCACGGTTGGAGCTAAACTCTGTAGGACATCGGCACTCCAGGACCAACGTTGCCTACCCCTGGTCTAAATCATCATAAAGTCCAAAGCGGGAACCATATATATTTATAGAAAGAGAGAGAGAGAGAGAGAGAGAGGAGCAATATAGTAGAACAATGTGCAAGCAAGCAGAAGAACTGCTCTAAAATGTCTAAAATATACAAAAAAAAAAAATTAATGTGAATTAATATTTGCAAATAATAAATTAATTCATTTTTATAAATAAATAAAAATAAACAAATGTAAACAAATTATTTATGTTTATAAATAAATACAAAAATAAATAAATGTATTGCCAGTAGTCAGTCAGTCAATATATTCATCAATATTTTTTAGAATGTTATAATTATATCATACTTAATAATTTAAAATGACTAAATTTGCATTTGTTTTTATACTGTATATTAATATGGCTATAAAACACCACTACTAATAATAGTTTATTTTTTTATTTGGATAAATCATGCAGCTCTAATTTCTCTGATGCAATATACAGATGATATAATCATATAAATGTCTAAATCTCTACAACATCCAAACTGGGAATCACACCTGGCACAAGTAGAGCAATGTGCAAGCGAGCAGAACAACAAACGAGTCTAATTCTGGCAAATTATGGGTCATCAGAGTTTGTTTGAACTATGAGCCGTTTCTCAGAACAAGCTTGAGTCTTCTCTGAAGAATCACAGGGACAGATACACAGAGATGAACCGAGACAAACAAGAGACACTGGGTGATATGGACAAAAAATTATCACAATAATTTTTTTTTCATATCAGTTGATATTGATAATTATCACGATAAATCGTGCATTTATTTTAAGTTTAAAGGCAGATTTTTGCTCCATTGTGGACATTTTAAAAACCAGATGGTCATAACATGACAAACACTTAATGTTTTTGAATTCTCTACACTTTTCCAGTCATTTTCCCATAACAAAATAAATGATAAAAAAAAAACAAAACTATTTCTTAGTTCTACATGTTCTAATGAGTAATATTGTTTTGAATCAAGAAACAGGTTTGTGTTTCCTCATAATCTTAATAATACAGTTTTTTTTTTGCAATTGCTAGGACACATTTCTCAATACTAAAGACACATTTTTAAAAACTATTAAGTTAAAACCACACATATAGCACCTCAATACCATGATAAAAATGTAATATGGTTTCTATGTATGAGAAACAGTATACATTTAGTATAAATGCATAAACATAGCTTAATCACAAAAGAATACTGTAATTATATTCCATTAGTACTCCTCCAATACATTTAATACATTTCTTTTATGCCAAAAATCATTTAGATGTTAAGTAAAAATCATGTTCCATGATATATTTAGTAAATTTCCTACCATAAATATCAAACTTTTTGATTAGTAATATGCATTGCTACGAACTTCATTTGGACAATTTTAAGAGGGGATTTTCTCAGTATTTTTGCACCCTCAGATTCCAGATTTTCCAATGTAAAATATCTCGGCCAAATATTGTCCTTGTCTGACACACAGAGACATGCAGAAATGCACAGAAAGAAGAGGTGGAGACAGATGGATAGATGGATGGATGGTGGCACACAAACAGGAACCTGAGGTCAAACTCTTACACATTGCCATATGGTTTCCGGTTTCAGCCTGAACTTTTGATGAGCTCAAGCTCTAATTAGGCTTATTTGACTTCTTTTTTAGGTGAAACTTGTCATACTAAATCACATTGTGCAGGATGTGTTAAAGGACAAAAATTAGGCAACAAGGAACTATTAGAAATATTTCTAAAATATTAAACAAATAGAAATAATTAAATGTACAGTTAAGGTAAACAATGTACATACACCTAGCAGAATCTGCAAAATGCTAATTATTTTAGCAAAATAAGAGGGAATAAGAATAAGAGGGATCATACAAAATGCATGATTTTTTTATTTAGTACTGACCTGAATAAGACATAGTCCACAAGAGAAAATTATA
>CM065140.1:31220000-31297500 GCA_033026305.1 Cirrhinus molitorella | reverse complement strand
GTCTTCATATATACACACACACACATTATATATACTGTACAGATGTAAATGAATTTCATGAAAAGTGTTTTATAATAACTCATCTGTTCATGTACATCTGTTGATTTCTCTCTCACACACACATATGCTAAACCGCAGGCTGTGTTTCAATCAGTTTAACCTCCAGACTTTTACTCAGTTTGGCCAATATGTTCTGATGTACACATGAAACACAAATCAATCTGTCAGTGCCATGCGACGAGGACACGACATGCATGTTTTCGAGCGTCTGCTGAAGGAAAAAACATCTCTGGATGAAGACGCAGGAGAAAATAGCAGTTGCGAGTGGGCGTTCATAACTGCGATTCACATCGGTCTGAGAGCTACTTATTAGTCTCTCTGCGCTTGACCTCGTCTGACCGGGTGAAGAGACAGAGACACAGGCCTGGAGGAACAGAGACAGACCAACAGGAAGATGCTAACAGGAGTGGACGAGGCCGCGCTCATGTCTGCGGCTGATCTGAGGCCAGATGGACACCGTTGTGTGTTTATTGCGTTTTCTGTGCGCAGCTGTCCTCAAAAACACCTAACTGCTTAACTTAAAGTCTGATGAGACTTTCAGAAACCCAATAATAAGCTGACGATCACTCACATCAAACATTCATGAGAACATCAATGTTAAAGGATATTATAGATCTAGTCTCATAACAACACTTATGAACATCCACATTAAGTCTGTTTCACTTTACAGTTTGCTCTGACTGACCGCAATATCAGACAAGACAAGAGACAGGAGACTATTGACTGCATTTGATAGCTTTACACAAAGATTACGATGGCTAAATATGAAAACAAACATAACCAAAGATACCTTGTAAAATGACCGGCAATAAAAATACTAAAAAATGTAAATAAAATAAACATGAACACTGAAAATGTAAAAACAGTTTATCTTGACAAAATTTGTGAAAAGGTGCTCACAATTGCTAAAATTACCAAAAATAAGAATACTAGAAATAAATAAAATAAAATAAATAAATAAAATAAACATGAAAATGTTTAACTTGAAAAAATGAAAGTGAAAAATGACTAAAACCATCAAAAATAAAAATACTGAAACATAAAATAAAATAAATACGAAAACTCAAAATATAAAAAACTTTTTAGGTAGACAAAAATTAATGTGAAGAAGTGCTAAAAAATGAGTAAAATTGCCAAAAATAAGAATACTAGAAATTAAAATAAATATGGAAACTGAAAATATAAAAACTTTATCTTGACAAAATTAAAGTGAAAATTACTAAAACTACCAAAATTAAAATACTTAAAATTAAAATAATCCTGAAAACTAAAAATATAAAAAACTTTTTAGCTAGACAAAAATGAAAGTAAAAAAAAGTGATTAAGAAAAATGACAAAAATGACCAAAAATAACAATAATAAAAAATTGTGTTAAATAAAAATGAAAACTGAAAATGTAAAAACAGTGTAGCTTGACAAAATGAAAGTGAAAAAGTGCTAAAAATTATTAGAACTTCCAAAAATAAAAATACAAAAATTAATGTAAAATAAATATGAAAACTGAAAATATAGAAACTTCTTAGCTTGACAAAAAAAAAAATGTGGAAAAGTGCTAAAAAGTACTAAAATTACCAAAAATAAGAATACTAGAAATTTAAATAAAATAAACATGGAAACTGAAAAAAAAGTTTTATCTGGACAAAATTAAAGTAAAAAATTACAAAAAATGACTAGAACTACCAAAAATGAAATTACAAAAAAATTAAGTAAAATTAACATGAAAACTTATCTTAACAAAAATTAAAGTGAAAAGTGCTGAAAAAACAATGAAATGAAAAAAAAAACAAATAAATAAATAAATAAATACTAAAATGATCAAAAATTTAAATAAAATAAATATGAAAACAAAAAACATAAAAATGTTTTATCTTGACAAAAATGAAAATGAAGTGCTAAAAATGACAGAAATTGCCAAAAATATAAACACTAAAAATTAAAAGTTAGCTTGACAAATAATTACAGGAAGAAAATGCAAAAAATAAACACTGAAATTACTGGCAAGTACACGATTCAGCTTGGTTGACTGACCGGTTTGGTTTCCTCTTGCTCCTCCTCCGAACTCTCGCTGGCCTCATCTTCCTCTTCCTCCTCTTCCTCTGGGAACTCCACGTCGGACTCTCCGGGTGCGATGGGGACGCTGATGGTGAGGTTGGGGTTGGTCATGTAGCTGTCGTCCTCCCCGCTGCGTTCGATGACTCCGGCCGTCCCATTTCCCTCAGCCCAGTGCGCCTGCTGACTCAGTCTCTTCAGCTTGAGCATGGCTTTGGCCTCCTTGGCCTTCTGTCTGCGCCTCTTGAAGTTCCCGTTGAAGAAGTCGCAGAGCGCCTGCCGGAGCCACAGCATGCCGCGTTGGATGCGAGCGATGGCGATCTGCAGGTTGTTCATTTCGCCGTCTTCGTCTGGAGCCGAGAGATTGTCGGCGCTGAAGGAGCTGAGGAGCAATGCCAAGAAGAGGTTCAAGACCTGAGGACAGAAGAAGAAGCACAGAAGAGCTCAATCTCTTTCTAAAAGCGATAAAAGTATGCACAGTCTGTTCAAATCCACTTATAGCTTGACTCAAACTAGCAGCTCTTCCAATAAGCTCTAAATCAGTGTTTTCTAAGCATTTTTGAACATATTTCAGAGTTATGACGAAGCTTGTGCTATAAATCAACAAAGCTGCTTATTTTCAAAATTTTAATATACAAAAACTAGGAATAGAAATATAGTAAAATAATTAAATTAAATAATTATAAATAATTTAATTCCATAATTCCAATTAGTGGAACTTCACTGTGGATTTCTACTAGCTAAAATATTTTAGAGCTTTAAAAAAATGTTGTTGTTTTTTTTCAATTAATGTTTTAATAAATTGTATTATTTTAATGATTTTTTTTTTTTACTATTTATCCAAAAAAAATTAAATATATATACAGTATATATATATTTTTTTTTTTGTTGTTGTTGTTGTTTTTTTGTTTTTTTGTTTTTACAATTCTTTTTTTTTTACTACCAGTTAAAATTTCTGTGAATTTCTGGTTTATTTATTTACATTTATTTACTAGTTGAAACATTTTAGAGCTTTAAAAAAAGTATATATTTTTATTATTTAGTAAATGTGTATGTATATTAAATAACATCTGTTAAGGAAACAAAATAAAATAAAAATACAATTTCTGCCAATTTTTCCACCTTTTTTTAGTCTTATTTTAGACAAAATGACATTTATAAATAAATATGCTTTTCTTTTTTACTTTTACTTAGAGAAACTAGGAGTGGCAATTTATTACAAGAATAAAATAAAAGAATTACAAATAATTTCACAATTTAAAATTAATTAAATTTTAATTTTAAAATTTTAGTAACTGAATGTTCTTCTTGGTTTATACTTTTTATTATCAGTCAATAACATTTATGTATTTAATTGTTTGTTTGTTTAACAAATGACACTTTTGAAAGTCTCATTTAATGAGAACCATTAATAAAAACAAATGAAAAGTATATATTCAATGCAATATAAGATATAAATGTAAAAAAATCTAGTATTTAAATGCATTAAATAAAAATACAGAATTATGGTCTTCTTGGTTTACACTTTTATTAGCAGTCAATAACATTTATTTATTTATTTAATTGTTTGTTTGTTTGTTTATTAAATTTATTAATCTATTTTAATTACATAATTTTCAATTTAATTTAAATTTTTCAATTACATTTTTTATTTAATAATTTTCATGACTTTTCCAGGTCCACAAATCACACTTGAAAATCTCATACACTGAGAACCAAGGTAAAAATTACCTTTGTCAAAGAAACAAATTAAATCAAGAAATTTTAGCGTACACCCTCATTTTCAGCCACAAAAAAAAAAAAAAGACTTTCATTATCATGTGAAAAAGACCTTATTGAAGAACAGGTACAGTGCAATGAATGTTTACATTAAGCAAAGGCGTCACGCTCCACAAAACCAACAATGGTCCATAAAACGCATACACTAGTCTTCTGTAAATGATCATCTGTGATGCTTTTATGCAGCTTTCATGAGTCTGACAGCATTGCGTCAGCACGCACCTTCACGCTATGAAAATGAACAGCGTTACATCTTTTGTGACACACACAAGAGCGAGAGCAGTACAGGTGTGGAACGAGTAAACGATGACAGAGTGGCCTAACTAGTCCTTAAATGCACCACAGCATGACTTTATTCTTCTGTTCCACTGTGTGTAGGCAGTCCACTTCTATAGCAGCTCCAAATAAGTGTCACATTTCAAACCCGTCTGAGTCAGACTGGAGTTCTTGTGTAAAGGTCTCATGTACTGTGACACAGGGAGGTTTTGTCACTGTGAGGCCTGTAAACAGCAGGTGAGATGTGGAACTGGTTTTAAATGTCACATCCACCACCTACACGCTTCGAGGGGGTCGACAAGCCCACGCTCAATGGACAGAGTGTGTGTGTGTGTGTGTGTGTGTGTGTGTGTGTGTGTTTGATTAGCCAGCACAGAGTGCCGTTGCTCTGATAATCAACTGGAGCGTCGCAAGCAGCTGCAATTTCCTGCCAATAATTGTTCGGCTGCAGTTCATGAATGAAAGAAGCCAATCAAAATTATTAAAAAAGACTGACGCTCGGAATCCCCTTCCCCGAGGACAGTCCAATTACATGTGCGAGACGTCTCGCAAAACAGCGCTTACAAAACGGTTCATTCGCAGATTTCACACAAATGTCAAGCTAATAATATTAACAATTACATGCACGCACACACACTAACATACACACATTTTACAATACATCCAGGTTATGCAACATCATGAGGACCATGACTGGTTTGTATATAGAAATGACAGAGAAATATGATTTTAGCTTACTAGATCTTCATTTTTAGCTTATTTTAAACTTTTTTGTGTCTTACTTACATATAATAACAAAATGACAAATCTGCAAATCAATGCATTCAAATAATATAATGTATTAAAATAATTACATAAAATAATAAATAGGTAAATTTCAGAATTCCAATAAACTGCAATATACATAACTAAAATATTCATAAAATATTAATAAAAACATTCAGAAATATCTGAATTATCTTCAATGCAAAAAATATAATGAAAAAATATATGCATCTTCAATGCAATGTAAAAAAAAAATATTAGAAGAATCTAGTAATCTAGTATTACAATTTATATATGCATTTATAACAAAACTCAAAAAAGTGTATCCTTTTAAAAAGCATATTTTAATGCAATGTAAGAAATAATGTAAAAGTCTAGTATTTAATTGCATTAAATAAAATGAAAGAAATAAATCTTCAATGCAATGTAAGAAATAAAGTCTAGTATTTAAATGTATTAAATACAATTTAAAAAAAGCATACTTTCAATGCATTGTAAGAAATAATATAAAAGTCTAGCATTAAATGCATTAAATAAAATGAAAGAATTATATCTTCAATGCAATAAAATAAATAATGTATGTCTAATATTTAAATGGACTATGTACAATTTTAAAAAGCATATTTCCAAAGCAATGTAAGAAAATGTAAATGTCTAATTTTAAATTTGTAAATTTAAATGCATTAAATAAAATATATATATATATCTTCAATGCAGTGTATGAAATAATATAAAAATATAGTAATCTATTATTTGAATGCATTCATATTTTAAGTATTATTCAATGCAATATAAGAAATAAATAATGTAAAAGTCTAGTATTCAAATGCAATATATATCTAATGCAATGCAATAATAATATAAAAGTCCAATATTAAATGCATTAAATACAATTAAAGAATTATATCTTCAATGCAATAAAATAAATAATATAAACATCTAGTAATCCAGTATTTGAATGAATTCATATTTTTTAAAGCATATATTAAATGCAATATAAGAAATAATGTAAAAGTCTAGTATTAAAATGCAATAAAAAAGAAAAAATATATCTAATGCAATGCAAGAAATAATTTAAAAGTCCAATATTATTTTTTCTTATATTTTGAATGCAAAATGTAAGAATTCATGTCTACTATCTAAATGAATGAAATAAAAAAAAAATGTCTAGGCAACGTAAGAAATAATAATAAAATCTAGTATTTGATTAATGCAATGTAAGTTATACACTGCAGACATAATATAAATGACTGTTTAATTGCATGAAACAAAACTAAATAAATGTCTAGTATTCTGAATGCATGAAATAAAAGAGATTCAGAGAGTTCACGCACATTCAAAACTAAATCCCACGACTGATGATACTAAATCACAATGCCATATAAAACAAAACCTAACAACATCCCCATGTGAAAACCCAAATGCACAGGTGAGAGAGTCTGATTGAAAGCATGCAGCTGCCTTATCGGCTGTCTGTGGGCCAAAACTGTTGCCATAGCAGCACATTGTTTCGGTCACCTGCACAAAGGCGAGTTGTGGGGTCACATGTTCAATCACACAGCGTGCCATTGTTCCACTGGCTTCCTGAGAGCTGCTGCTGTTGCCCTGGTGCAAACCTCACTTCAGAGTCACAAATATCAGAGCGACGGCGCCGCCGCACTGCTCAAAGGTTAATTAGAGACTAAATTAACATCAGCTCTTGTAAACATGACATATTGCTAAATTGCTGCTGTAGATGCTTGCAAAGAGTGCGTGGGGTTTGACTGTGCAAAACTCACCGCCACTGATTTCATTCTCCACACTGAAGTTCTGCATTTATGAACCACAGTAACAGTGATGTTTGCATTAGAAAACTCTACTAGCTCAGGAGAATCAGAGCGAGATCAGATCACCTTCCCTCTGGCTGTTTACAGACACACATCTGTCATCTAAATCTAAGTGACCGGACTATCAAAATACTGTAAACTACTGTACTGCTTAAACATGTGGGCTCTTTTGCATTTATTTGATCAAAAATGCTGTAAAACAGTGATACATTATTACTATTTCAAATAGCTGATTTCTATGTGAATATCTATTGAAACGTCATTTGCTTATGTGATCAAAGCTGAATTTTCAGCATCGTTAATCCAGTTTACAGTTTCACATGATCTTTCAGCAAGGATCTTTTAGAAATTTTGTTTTAGAAATGTTGTTGTTTTCTCTTTTTTATGTTTTTTATTTATAATATTTCAGCTGCACTTCATATAGACATATTAATAAATGTCTATATGAAACGCAGCTGAAATATTATAAGTATAATAAATAAATAAATTAATAATTTTTTTATTAAAGTCTTAAATCATTACAAAAAGCTGTGTTAGTGTCACTTTTGATCAATTTAATGCCAGTGTTATTATAGTTAAGTACAACAACTAATAATAATAATAATAATAATAATAATAACTAAATTAACTTTTTGTACTTAAATGACAAAGTAAAATAAATAAATAAAATAAGTAATTACTTGCAAAATTACCACAACTTTAAAATTAAAAAAAAAAAATATATATATATATATATATATTTTAATTAATATTAGAAAATATTAATAAAAACAGGGTTATTTTAATATCACATTTAGTATTAAGTTTTAGAAATTGTTGTTTTCTCTCTTTTTTGTTTTTTTAATGTCTATGTGAACTGTAGCTGAAATACAAAAATCCACAAACATTACAAAGTAAAAATTACAAAATGACTACAACTTTAATTAAAGTTGAAACATAAAATATACAAATAAAAACTAATTGAAAACAGTAATTAAAAACAGGGTTATTTTAGTATCACATTTTATTACCGTTAATTCATTTTTATTTTATTTCCTTTTTTCATTTTAATTTAATTTAAAGTTTTAGAAATTTTGTTGTTTTCTCCTTTCATTTGCTAAATATGTCTATATTAAATGTAGCTGAAATAATATAAATAAGAATAATAAATAAAAGAATTGATTTTAAAATCCTGATTATTACAAAATCATTACAAAAATTCACAAACATTTTTGTTACGTAAAATACATAGAAGTAATTCCAAGGCAATATTTCTCATTTTCATTTAGTTCAACTATGTACTAAAACGACTAAAAATTTAATTAAATAAAACAAATAAAAACTTTGAGTACAATATGACTACAACTTTAACTAAAGGTAAAACAGAAAATATATAAATAAACTAATTGATAATTAATTAAAAATATGGTTATTTTAATATCACATAATACATTTGGATTTATTTTTATCTTTGTTTCATTTAAATTTTAGTTAAAAGTTAAAGAAATTTGTGTTTTCTCTTTTTTATGTTTTTTTATGTTTATATGAAATGTAGCTGAAATAATATATATTTATTTATTTATTTAAGGTAAAGTTTATTTAAATTAACAAAAATTATTTTATAGTTTATAGTTTATGTTTTAGTTTCAGTGTCCATTTGTTTACATTCATTTGCACAAGTGCTGTTATTTTTAGCTGCATTAGGCTTAATATTAATCAATACATTGCACTGTAAAGTCTTTAAATGTGTGTTTA
This sequence comes from Cirrhinus molitorella, assembly GCA_033026305.1. Classification (NCBI taxonomy): domain Eukaryota; kingdom Metazoa; phylum Chordata; class Actinopteri; order Cypriniformes; family Cyprinidae; genus Cirrhinus; species Cirrhinus molitorella. Next base: position 31,289,011 of record CM065140.1, on the reverse strand, counting down.
AAGTGAACTGTAAAAAAATACAACATAGAACAGTTACAATATTGATTAGCCACAAAGATGAACCCGTAAACCTCACATAAGCCGCTAAATATAGAGCTAATATATATGTCTGACTGATTTCGAGCTGAAGTTCTGTCTCAGGTTATACGTCACAAATACGCACTTGGCCTGCTAATAGGTGACCCGCTGCTCCGGTTACATTTCCTCTGTGGATCACAGTTTCCAAGACAGTGTTAAGTTCACTTGATAACACTGTAAATGGTAAATTATTCGTAAGCCTCTTGCTGACTTTTCAATAATTACGTTTGCCGCTGATGCCCAAAGGTCACAGGAGAGGTGAGAACCGCCAAACCTGTCAGCCGATCTTTGTTACGTCTTAGAAATAACCAGTAACACTTAAATAAAGGCTCTTGTTAACATTAGTTTTAATGCATTAGCCAACATGAACTAACATCTTAGATCTTAGTTAATAAAACTACAGTTATTCATTGTTTGTTCAAGTTCCTGTGTTATTTTAGTATTGCTGAGAACTGTTCAAAAGACTAAAACTGCCCACTGATGGCAAAAGACACAGAGATTCGTCTGTAAAAACACTGATGGTTACCGACAGAAGCAGCTATTTTGAGCCTCAGGCGGCGACTAAAGGCCCATCGGGCCGTTCGATACAGCACTGGGACGCTCAAGCATTTAATGTCTCAGGACACGGACCAGCATCATCTACTTACGTAAGATCAGGAGTAAAACACACGCAAGAAACACCCTGAAGGAGATCTCTGGGATATCTTGATTGTTTCTACACCAATGAGGTTAAATGGAGACTGCATCTCAGATGTTTCTCCTGACAGTCCAATAATCACATGTGTGTCTCTTATAGGGTTTATAGAGAGATTTCAACGTCTCAAACTGTGCTCAGTGTGTGCAAACAAAAGTCAGAGATCTCCATATGAACTCAAAATATTCTCATTGAATTTTGTCACTGTCTGCTTGTATTTTTCCTAGAGAGAAAAAGGTTTGAGACAAAGTCGAAACTTAAACATATCTGAAAACTCAATGAAAACTAGCCAGATATCTCAATATGAACTCAAATAATTCTCAATAAGTCTTAAGACAAATTTGAGAACTCTAAAAAAACTAAAAGCCTGCAAACATGTCAAATATCTCAATATGAATGCAAATATTTCTCAGAACTTTGAGATAAACATGAGAACCATATAACAGTCTGAAATTGAGTCAAATCTCAATATCAACTCAAGTATTACTTTTTTTTTTTAAAAGTTGTGAACTTTATGTAAACCAAAGTCTGCCAGCAAAATTAGATCTCAGTATGAACTTAAATATTTCTCAATGCATTTGAAACAAAACTGAGAACTGTATGAAAATCAAAGTCTTTAATTAAGTCAGATCGCAATATAAACTTAAATATTTCTCAAAAAATGTTCTCTAAGAAAACCGAGGCCTGCAATCAAGTCTGATACCTCAATGTCAACCCAGATATTTTTCAATGCATTTTTGAGACAAAATTTTAAGTTCTAAATCAAAACCTTCAGTCATGTCACGTATCTTAATATGAACTCAAATATTTCTCAGAACTTTGAGACAAACATGAGAACCCTATAAAAATGGTTGAAATCAAGTCAAATATCTCAAAATGAAATCAAATATTTCTCAGAACTTTGAGACAAGCATAAGAACCCTATGAAAACAAAATCTGAAAGTCAAATTTCAATATGAGCTCAAATATTTATCATTACATTTTTTTTAACCCTTTAACTGCCATTAGCTATTCAAGAAGGCTGTTAATGGCAGTTAAAGGGTTAAAACAAAGTTAAGAACTCTAAGAAAACCAAAGCCCGCAACAGAGTAAGATCTCAATTTGAACTCAAATATTTCCCAATTAATTTTAGACAAAATTTAAAACTCAATGAAAACTAAAGCCTGCAATCAAGTTAGATCTCAATATGAACTCAAATATTTCTCATTGAATTGTGTCACTGTCTACTTGTATTTTTCCTAGAGAGAAAAAGGTTTGAGACAAAGTCAAATCTTAAACATATCTGAAAACTCAATGAAAACTAGCCAGATATCTCAGTATGAACTCAAATAATTCTCAATAAGTCTTAAGACAAATTTGAGAACTCTAAAAAAACTAAAAACCTGCAAACATGTCAAATATCTCAATATGAATGCAAATATTTCTCAGAACTTTGAGATAAACATGAGAACCATATAACAGTCTGAAATTGAGTCAAATCTCAATATCAACTCTTTCTGCCAGCAAAATTAGATCTCAGTATGAACTTAAATATTTCTCAATGCATTTGAAACAAAACGGAGAACTGTATGAAAATCAAAGTCTGTAATTAAGTCAGATCTCAATATAAACTCAAATATTTCTCAAAAAATGTTCTCTAAGAAAACCGAGGCCTGCAATCAAGTCTGATACCTCAATGTCAACCCAGATATTTTTCAATGCATTTTTGAGACAAAATTTTAAGTTCTAAATCAAAACCTTCAGTCATGTCAAGTATCTTAATATGAACTCAAATATTTCTCAGAACTTTGAGACAAATATGAGAACCCTATACAAAGGGTTGAAATCAAGTCAGATCTCATTATGAACTCAAATATTTCTCAGAAGTTTTGAGACAAACATGAGAACCCTATAAAAATGGTTGAAATCAAGTCAAATATCTCAAAATGAAATCAAATATTTCTCAGAACTTTGAGACAAGCATAAGAACCCAAAAAAAAAAAAAAAAATCTGAAAGTCAAATTTCAATATGAGCTCAAATATTTATCATTACGTTTTTTAAAACAAAGTTAAGAACTCTAAGAAAACCAAAGCCCGCAACAGAGTAAGATCTCAATTTGAACTCAAATATTTCTCAATTATTTGAGACAAAATTTAAAACTCAATGAAAACTAAAGCCTGCAATCAAGTTAGATCTCAATATGAACTCAAATATTTCTCAGAAGTTTTGAGACAAACATGAAAACCCTATAAAAAAAGGTCGAAATCAAGCTAAATCTCAAAATTAACTCAAATATTTCTTATTACATTTTGTGTTGAGAACTTTATATAAAAAAGCCTGCAATCAAATCTTATCTCATTATAAACAAGTATTTCTCAATAAATGTTTTCAGACAAAGTTGAGATCTCAATATGAACTCAAATTTGAGACCAAGTTGAGAAAGCTCAAAAAAAAAAAGTCTGCAATCAAATCTCAATATGAACTCAAATATTTCTCAATGCATTTTTGAGACAAAACTGCAACTTCTAACTCATCTGAGAACTCACTGGAAAACAGATTTGTGTTGTTGGGTTACAAACTCAATAGAAACATCATGTTTTGGTCCTTCTCTTGTATTTTCAAGAAGCACTGTTGTGTTGTGATGTCAGACGGCTGTTCCATTGATCAGGACGTTTGCTCTTAGTGATTCCCAGTCAAAGATCTACCATCAGAAAGCAGGCCTGCGGACCGTGACAAGCGATAAACCCGCTGTGATTCAGGTGACCCAGAATCCCACTGGAAGCTCAGGGCCAAAGATCAATGTGTTATTTTAACTACTGTAAAATCAAAGCTTCCGGCTCAGAGTCCAGTGAACTCACACAGCGCTGGTCAATACTGGAGCTTCACACGCCCAAGACAAATGAGCTTCAAACACTTGTACGGTTAGATATCGTGCATTACAGTAGAGCAAGTGATACTGAACCAAACCTGTGAGTGAAGCCCTGTTGTTTAATGTTTTGTTGACATCTAAAATTGTAAAAGACTTTTCATTGCATTCAATACATTTATCAAAATACAACATTTTTAAATAAATAAATAAAATCCAGTTGCATGCCGGCAGAAGTAAATTGAGGCAGGCAGCAGTCAGAACACAAACTCAGCTAAATATCAGAATCTAAAACAGAAGCATTTGTTAAATGTCAACATTTGAAGTGAGTTGTGTAATTCTATTTGGGTCACAGAATCTGTTGTGACAGAAACAGCATGAGAGCCTGATCCAGAGAGATTTAGAAATTTTAGGAGGTTACCGTGTGTCATTTCAGCAATGTTACAGGAGGAAGATGCTGGTCATAAGGTCCAGTATTATTTTAATATTATTATTCAAATACTATATTTTGTATTTTTAGTAATTTTATGTGTTTTTGTAATTTTTATAATTTTTTAATTTTTTATTTAATTTAGATATTAACAAAATAGGATTTTTATTTTTTATTTTATTTCCATTTAATAATTTAAGTGTTTGAATGTAAACTTTAGTTAACAATTTTTGTGTAGTTTTAGGTTATTAATTTTTTTCCAGCATTATATAAAAATTTTTTTAACAAAAACAACCCTGCACCCTCAATTCTCTACGAGATTCAATGTATGTCTGTTGCATTTTTTCACCAGTTTTCTCATCGCTCAGTCCCAGCCCATCTCTCCCCACCTCTCCCTACAATAATCTGCTGTATGCTCATAGTCTCCTAACACAATGAGGGTTGCCCTCTCTGCAGGAAAGCCAAGGACCCACAGAGGAATAAATCACAGCTCGGCCACCAGCATGGCATTTCAATATGTGAGATGAGACGCTTTATCAGCTGGCCTTGAATCCACACGGCACCATCCCAACACCAGGGGCTTTGCGTCCGGTTCAGAGGGGTTAAAAAAACAAGCGTGATGCATCTGATCCCGTTTCACGCTGGAAATGATGAGTCTATTCCACCTGAGCCCTGCACATTTACTTAATTGGGCCTGTTTGTGGGCTCATCTGATGTGACTTTTGGACGAATCCTGCTACTTCAATGCATTTTACATGTTACAGTTCCAAAATGTACTGTACATGTGACTGCAAACATGCTAACATTTCATTCCCAGCACCTCAGGCATAAAATATTAAAATTGTCCTCTCTGGACGCAGTTAAGCGTGGCATGTGCTGTCAGGCTTATAGGGCAGAGGATGCTGTGCCGGTTTGTTGTGGTTCTGGTGTGGCAGGTGGAGCTCACCTGAGGATGAGGAGGGTACATGAGGTGTGTGAGAGCAGCAGGGGGTGGAGCCAAACACACACACACACACACACACTCCCACCATCACCTGCACTGACTCATCCTGCAATTATCCTGAAATAAACAGGTTATTTGAATTCATGGAATTATGACTCAAGCATTTCTGGAAGAATCTGCTACAATTAGAGCTCAGACTGAAGAGGCTTTAAAGCTTTTATGTCTTAATATGGTGAAATATTTGACCTGAGAACATGGGTGATGATTTTAAATTAAATTATGTGGTAACGGACAGACAGAGAGACAGATGGATGGACAGAACATCAGAATGATGGATGGATGATGGATGGATGGACAGACGGACGGACAGAACATTGGATGGATGGAATTATAGACAGAACGATTCATAGAAATATGGATGGATGGATGGATGGATGAATGATAGAATGATGGATGGATGAATGGATAGAACATCAGAACGATGGATGGATGGATGCTAGAATAATAGATGGATGGATAGATAGAATGAATGAATGACAGAACTATAGAATTATAAGAATTATTGACAGAATGATGAATAGATAGAACATCAGAACGTTGGATGGATAGGAAGAATGATGGATGGATGAACAGTGAAAGACAGAACTATAGACAGAATTATGGATTGACAGAATGATGAATGGATAAATGGATAGAACATCAGAACGATGGATGGATGGAATTACAGACAGAACGATACATAGAAAATATGAATGGATGGATGGATGATAGAATGATGAATGGATAGAGTATCAGAATGATGGATGGATGGACAGAACATCAGAACAATGGATAGATGATGCTTGGATAATGGATGGATGGATAGAATGAAAGACAGAACTATAGACAGAATTATAGAATTATTAGAATTATATAGAATTATTGACAAAATGATGAATGGATAGAACATCAGAACGATGGATGGATGGATGGATGGATGGATGGATGGATGGATGGCAAGAATGATGGATGGATGGATGGAGGGACAGAACATCAGAACAATGGATGGATAAATGGATAGAATGAAAGACAGAACTATAGACAGAATTATGGATTGACAGAATAATGAATGGATAGAACATCAGAACAATGGATGGATGGATGGACAGACAGAACAATTGATGGACGGATAAATCGATAGATAGAATGATACCCAAAAGATGGACAGATCAATAGATAGAATGATCGATGGATGAATTGACAGAACGGTGGATAGATATATAGATAGAACTGTAGCAGATACATCTTGCACAGGCTATAATTAAACAAATGAGCACTGCAGAACTGACTCCTCCGTCATCACTGTAAGATAAATGTCTGTCTCTCTCCTTTCATAATTTTTCTCTGTCTTCTAATTTAGTCATCATGAAGACCTCCCCTTCAATTAGGAGCACCAATTATTTACATTCATTAGCAGTAAGACACAGCGGTGCAGCTCTGGAACCCTGAAGTGGCCCTCAAAAACACGTTCCTCTCGCCACACAGCGGTCCACAGGAAGCTGCTGAATCTGAGTCCATTATACAGGAGGGCGGAGCCTCATGATTGATGCTCATCCGGTTTATCTGGAGCTCCATACAGTCAGAGCAATAACGCTCTTCAGGGCCACTCGAGGCCTCGCTAATGAAATAATGCACTCCAGAAAACATTAAGAGCCCATGAAAGCTAATGACGCCATTGAGTTTCAACACAGGAGGAGCTTCTGATAAAATACCAGCACAGCACAATCCACCAGATAAATGACATTTTCTGGGGGTTGCTAAGCAAACGTCACTGCCGCGATTGCTCAAATGTAGGGTTAATGACCTCTAGCATTACTGTAAGTATTGAGGTTGAGTGTGTGTGTGTGTGTGTGTCATCCTATTGCATTAGTGCACCATGCAAACCACTCAGAAAATCTTACTTCCTTCACAGAAACCACCCAGAACACCTTAGCAACCACCTAGCAATTACCCATAACATCCTAGCAACCAAGTACTGTGGAAACCTCCAAAAACACCTTAGGAATCTCATAGAAAGCAACCAGCATACCTTGGCAACCACCTATCAACCTCTTAGAACATGCTAGCAACCATTCAGAGCACCTAGTAACATCTTAGCAACCACCTACTGTAGAAACCTCACAGAACACCTTAGGAACCTCCTAGCAACCACTCACAACACCTTAACAACCTTCCAGCAACCACTCACTACACCTTAGCAGCCCCCTAACAACCACTCAGAACATCCTAGCAACCTCCTATTAATCATCTACTGTAGAAACCTCCTAGAACACCCTAGGAACCTCCTAGAAACCAATCACAACATCTTGGAAACCTCCAAGCAATCACTTAGAACAATTTAGCAACCTCCTAGCAACCACTCAGAACATCATAGCAACCTCTATCAACCACTCAGAATATCCTAGCAACCTCTTAGAAATCACCTAGAACACCATATCAACCACATACTGTATAAACCTCCCAGAACACCTTAGGGACTGCCTAGAAACTACTCACAACACATTAGAAACCTCAGAGCAACCACTTAGTACACCTTAGCAACCCCCTATCAACCACTCAGGATATCCTAGCAACCTCTTATCAACCACATTAAACCCCCTATCAACCTCCTACTGTAGAAACCTCCCAGAACACCTTAGGAACATTTTACAAACCACTCACAACACCTTAGAAACCTCCTAGCAACCACTCTGAACATTGTAGCAATCTCTTAGCAACCACCTAGAAAACCATATTAACCACCTTCTGTAGAAATCTTTCAGAACACATTTGGAGCCTCCTAGAAACCACTCAGAGCACCTTAGCAAACCCTATCAACCATGCAGAACGTTCTATGAACCTCTTAGCAACCACTTAGAAGACCATATCAATCATCTACTGTAGAACCCTCTCAGAACATCTTAGGGACGTCTTAGAAACCACTCACAACATCTTAGAAACCTCCTAGCAACCACTCAGTACACCATAGCAACTCCCTATCAACCACTCAGAACATTTTAGCAACCTCTTAGCAACTACCTAGAACACCCTATCAACCTCCTACTGTAAAAAGCTCCCAGAACACCTTAGGAACCTCCTAGAAACCACTCACAACACATTAGAAACCTCCTAGCAACAACTCAGAGCACCTTAGCATCCTCCTAGGAACCACTCAGAGCACCTTAGAAATGCTTTTTAAAAAAAAACCTAAACAATTGAGATGAAGTGAATCAATCGAGATCAACTGGATTTTATTTTTTTAATAAACCAAATTCACTGGATAATCACAAACAGTCAGCAGAAATATTTCTATGATGCTATATAATGTCAGCATGATATATGACTGTGGTCACAAGGCAGATCCCGTGTGTGTTTTAGATGAAATCTAAGCTGAATGTCCTCATTCCCTCAGGAGAGTGTTTCCACGTTACGCTTCATTAGCTCGGAAGGTGACGGCGTCTAAGCGAGGATTATTAGCTGGGTTTTTCTCGCCGCTACACCTGCCCACTTACACTCACTTAAAATACACACAGAGAGAGCCACTCGTCGTGTACGTGTTTCCATGTAACACAGACGATCCGTGAGCTCGTTCTGCAGGTATCTGAGGTGCTGCGTGTCTCGCATGCCTCGACGAGAGACACAAAAGCGATCCCACGCTGACCCGACGTACCGAGCACAGGCTAAAAATACAGCATTACCTCAGACAGCTGAGCAGCATTATCATACGCTACCTTTGACGAAACAACAGGTGGCAAATGTGTCCATCAGTCAAAGCCTGGCCAACAGAAAGAGCAGAAACATACTCCACACAATACACAAACCTGAATTATATCACATGCCTAATGTTAATGCTTTCATTCAGCAAGGATGCATCAAACTGATCAAAAGTATCATTATTCTATTTCAAATAAATGCTGTTCTTCCAATCCAATTCTGTCAATCCTGAAAAATTAAATGTATCATGGTTTCCATAAAAATATTGGGCAGCACAACTGTTTGAAATGTTAAGAAATGTTTCTTGAGCAGCAAATAAGCACATTAAAGTGATTTCTGAAGGATCATGTGAAAATATTTAAGCTTTGATCACAGCAATCAAATACAGTTTAACAGATATTCACATAGAAAACAGATATTTTAATTTGTAATAATATTTCACATTTTACTGTATTTTTGATCAAATAAATCCAGCCCTGAGGAGCAAAAGAGACTTAAAGACATTTTTTGAAAAAGACATTTTAAAAGTAAACAAAATCACAGTAGACAAAATATTCTGTCTCGAAACAGTCCTCGCAGTTGTCCTTCTAGTTGTTGGAGTCAATTAACCCTGGTCTACAGTAACAGATGTTCAGCAGGGGTCACAATGATCCCGAATGACCTTTGACCCAGCAGACACTTGCTGTTTGTCTAAGTGAATCAGCTGTGCTTTTGGCAGATGTATCAGCAGCCATAAAAATCAAAGCAAAGCAAAAAATCCTTTTAGCCAATTTCCATCCATCCCAGATTTATGTCATTTATTTGTGAATGTGAAACAGCACCTAGATTTGCACCAAACAGCATTTCTTTATAATAATAGTTTGCTATTATTAACCATAACGCCAGTTTACTGTAATAAATATTTCTCTATTCTCTTCTGTTCTGCATTTTTCTGCAAAGTTGAGATAAAAGTGTAAGTCGTTTTGGACAAAAGCGTCTTTATTCATTAGCAAAAGGCATACAATTAAACTATGTAAGAGAGTCATTTTATAAACATTTTAAGATTTCATTTGATAAAAACTACCGTCATAATCACATACACACAAAAACTCCAAGGCCTTTGCTACCATAGATCACAATAAAAGTCCAGTCTAACTTGAAGAAATTATGACAGAAATATATTACCAATGCACAGGAGAATGTGCTTCTTAAAAGTACTAATACTACTACTAAAATGTATTTAAACAGAAAGAAATTCCAATGTCTTCACTACAACCCCCCAAAATAAATGTTCAGCGTTCAGTTTTTTTGGAACCTGTGATAATTTTTGCAGGATTCTTCTTTTATTTTAAAATAGAAAACTTATGTAACAATAAATACCTCATTCAAAGTTTGGTGTCAGTAAATTTTCTCTGTCTTTCTCTCTTTGAAAGAAATGAATAATTTTATTCAGCAAGGATGTGTTAAACTGATAAGAAGTGATAGTGGAAAATATATATATAGATTTTTTTTTTAATAAATGCTGTTCTTTTGAATTTTTTATTCATCAAAGAATCCTAAAAAAAAATTATCACAGGTTCCAAAAAAATGTTAAGCAGCACAACTGTTACCAACATTGATCATAGAAGTAATAAATCAGTATATTAGAATTATTTCTGAAGGATCATGTGACACTGAAGACTGGAGTAATGATGTGGAAAATTCAGCTTTGCATCACAGAAATAAATTATATTTTAAAGTATATTAAAATAAAAAATGTAAAAATAAAAAAATCTGAATAGCAATAATATTTAATAATATTACCTTTTTTTCTGTATTTTGGATAAAATAAATGGAACTTTGATGAGCATAATAGTTAAAAAAAAACAAAAAAAACATTAAAAGCTGCACTGATCCCAGACGTTTGAGTGGCAGTGTATGTATACATTTAACAAAACTATTTGTATGTATTTGTATGTAAACACTTCTATATAAATATAAATATTTTACAGATCAATCTAACATATTTTTCCTTAATATATACATGTATATGTGTGTATTTATATATACATGATAAATATACACAGTACACACACATTCAAACATAAACATTTACTTTGAATCGATTAATCGTGAATTGTTTTGCAACTCTAATTAAAATGAATAAAATGTACATTTAAACATAATCTATCTTTGATAATAGTGTAACATTTCCAAACAAAAAAGCAGAAAGCCCCAACCCAGAATCCCCCTTTACACCCGTGAGATGTTTAACTGTCGGCAGCCAAACTGTGGAATTAACCAGAAGCATTCAGGAGAATCCACACACACACTCATACACACACAGCTGAAGAGAAATGAAACCCAAGATCCTGTTACACACACTATCTGGAGGTGACAATCACAGGCGGCTCATGCGATCAGCCGGTGAACAAGCGTTTTCTCCCTAAAAGGACAGAATGATGCTGACAGACGCGCAGAGCAAACGCTGGACACTGAGACAGATGGAAAGTAAACTCTTAGATATTATGTTTCTCAAACACTCACTGAGCTTCGGCCTAAAGAATGACATAAGAAGACATGCGGGAGACGTTACAATCAGGAGTAAATATCAGAGTCGTGGCTGGGTGCAGACAGAAACCTGAAGAAACTCACATGGATAAATTGGGAGTTTTGTTGTTTATTTCTTTTTATTTGTTGCTTCTCAGGCTGGGAAGTCCAAAAAAGAATCAGTTTCAATTCATATAAAAACCTAATACTTTGCAATTCTTTAAAATCATTAATGAAAAGAAACAAAAGTCAATATATACAGATATATAGGTATTTAAAAAACACCAAAAAGTAATAATAATGAAAAAATTACTTAACTAAAATGTAAAAGAAAATAGGAAATATTAAAATGTAAAAACAATATATATATATATATATATATATATATAAAAGACTATAATAGTAACACTGAAATAGGCATCAACTTTTTTGAAATATGTCTTTTCTGCTCACCTAAACCGCATTCATTTGATCAAAAATACAGTAAAATTGTGATTTTTTTTTTTACAGTTTAAGTTACTGTTTTCTATGTGATTATATTATAAAATAGAATTTATTTCTGTGATCAAAGCTGAATTTTCAGCATCATTACTCCAGTCTTCACTGTCACATGATCCTTCAGAAATCATTCTAATATGCTGATCTGCTGCTCAAGAAACATGATTATTCTGATTATTATTAATATCAAAAACAGTTTTGCTGCCCAATATTTTTGTGGAAACTGTAATACATTTAATTTTTTTAGGACTCACAGATGAATAGAAAGTTGAAAAGACCAGCATTTATCGGAAATAGAAATGTTTTGTAATATCATAAATGTCTTTACCATCAGTTTTGGTCAATTTAATGCATTCTCATTTGATCAAAAATACAGTAAAATTGTGAAATATTTGTACAATTTAAATGACTGTTTTCTATGTGATTATAGTATAAAATGTAATTTATTTTCCTGTGATCAAAGCTAAATTTTCACGACCATTACTCCAGTCTTCAGTGTCACATGATCCTTCAGAAATCATTCTAATATGCTGATGTGCAGCTCAAGAAACATTTCTGATTATTATTAACACTGAAAACAGTTTTGCTCTCCAATATTTTTGTGGAAACGGTCATAAATTTAGAAAAGAAACTGTCACTTTTGGTTAATTTAATGCATCCTTGATGAATAAAAGTATTAATTTATTTCAAAAGCAACTGTATACGCAGCAGCTCGGCGGGTTTTGGATCAGAGTTATGGATTTGTCATCGCAACCCTGAGCGCTTCAGCGCTCGTCTGAGCAGCTCCAGATCTGATAACATCAATTTCAGCTCTCCAGTTACCCGGCCGCGCTTTGAATAATTCTGATTATCCACACAGGTGCATCGATCCCAGCGTGTCCATATCCATCTGGAGTGATGACGGACTCCAAACACACACACACTAAGAATAGGTCGCCCCGATCTATTCACCTGAGCTCTTACAAACAAACCCAACATCAGCAGCTTCCTCAGCTAGAAATGGCCTGCGTCTCACCTGCGCATCTCAACCCAATGACCTACAAACACAAACAGCAGCCTGCTCACTTCGTCCGGCTGTAACTCCCGTAGGAATGCTGCGTCTCGTGACACCTGTTATTCACATCAAACGCACTTCGGAGCAGGTTTAATGATGTAAATGCTTGAATAATTCTGCGTGAATAAACATTTAACGTGCTACAGGTGCAGTTCAGCCGTGTTTGATCTTTTGGCTGTTTATTGACTTACAAATGAAGATTTATGAGGGTTTTAGTGGCTTTCTCACATTACAGCAGCTAAGACAGAAGGTATGGTGGCATTTCAAAACCCTGAACAAACATGTGCAACAGGCACACTATAAAACCAGCGTGTTTTAATAGCTCTTAAAACATCGTAAAGAAACGCCCAGGGTCATATTTCAGGCCAAACAAAAGTAAGAAACTATTTTGCATTAAAGGTTTTTTGCCATTATTTGCATACAAAGTTCACCAAATTTTTTTATTCTTGTTAGTAAAATGCAGTGTTGAATCAATTCAAAGCACTGAAACTGTAATTATAAATTATAATTAAATTACAATTTATTATTAGCACTATGTATAAATATTAAATAAAAAAGGGTTACAACATTTCACAAGATATATACCTATATCTAGACAAGATACAGTAACAATGTGATAATTAACCAAACATAAAAAAGACACAAATATTGCATAAACAGTCAGTTTCTATTTTTAACTATTTTTAACAATATTTATTGGAATGAAATTAATTTTAAGGTAAAAACTGATGTTTTGCATAAAGAAAACTAAGCCTTTTTTATTATTTTGACATGATCTACAATGAAATTTCACCCAAAATTCTTTTAAAAATAATCTTGTACAGATGCATTAAAATCAGCATCAATTCAAAATCAATTCAAAGCACTGCAAATTATAATACATTGTTTATATATAATTTATTATTTTTATTATTATTATTATTATTTATTTATTTATTTATTTTTTGAAAATGATAATTTATTACAATAAAACTGTATACACTGTAAAAGAAAGGTTTTTCTAAAGTTGTACATAAACAATATTGGAGTATGTTTTACAGGTGAATACTATTTCTAAATACTACACTATTTTTACAGTGCACAAATAAAATAAAATAAAATAAAAAAGTTTGGCTATAACATTTTACAAGAAAAGATAACAATGCAATAATTTAAAAAGCATAAAACAGACAGACAGTGCATTTTTTGACTATTTTTATCAATATTTTTTGGAGTTTTATCTCTTTGACAATTTCACCCAAAATTCCCGTTATAAAAAAATATTCTCATTACTGTTATAGATTATTGAAAATAATATTGTACAGATGCATTAAAATCAGCATGAATCAATGTAAAGCACTGCAAATTATAATAATGCATTGTTTTTATATTGTTATTAATTTTTAGATTATAATTAGATTATATTATAATAAATATTTCAGTCTTTCTAATTTAAATGTTCTATTTTAATTCAATGCATTAATTGCATTTTCTTTGTAATTAATTGTGGAATTTACTTGCAATTTGTGAATAAAAATTGCCAATACAAAGCATTTCATTCTCATTATTGTTATAGATTATTAAAATCATCTGGTACAGATGCATTAAAGTCAGCAAATTATAATAATACATTATTTATTTATTATTATTATTGTTATTATTATTATTATTTATTTAATATTAAATTTATCAAATATTATTTTATATTTACAATTTATTACAATAAGACTACTATGTACTGTATACACTGTAAAAAAAAAATTCTAAAGTTGTAAATACATATTATTGAGTATGTTTTACAAGAAAATACTATTTCAGTGTTTCTTTAAAATTTGAATTTTAATTCAATGCATTACTTGCTGTTTCTTTGTAATTAACTGTGAAATTTACTTGCAATTTCTGAAAAAAAAAAAATAATAAAATTCTACACCAGATTTATTTTCAGTGCACCAGTAAAATAAAATAAAATAATAATAAATAAAATAAAATAAAATAAAAAAGTAATTAGTAGTCAACACTAGAAATAAATGTATTAAAATGATATATTCCACATTTCTCTTATTTTATACTAAGCTCGTCACAATGCATTCTGGGATGTTGTCTCTGCAAATAAGAAAGAACACCTTAAAATACTGATGTTTGATGCCTCAAAATACCACCTAGGTAGGTATACCTATATTTGTATCTCAGGTTCAAAACTCCACATGCATCTTGAGTTCAGCCCTGAATAAACAAATCAACCACCGGAGTGTTTGCAAGTCAAACGCATTTAAAACATATTAGCCAACATACTATGCATCGTCACGCCCTCTGGCCCTTGTAAATTCTTCCACAGTCTCTAAGTGACTAGTCACAATGATCTAAAAATATGGATGGTGTAACAAAGGTACAACTATTTGACCTTTAACTGCCGTATGCAAATGAAATCATGCAGGGAAGATCGGGTCGCAATATTCGAGCGACGCCACGCATCCGCAGCCTTTCTGAAATGCTCGTCAGCGCAACAGAGATGATTCTTTCCGATCGGCGGCGGTGCAATCATCAGCGAGGATGGAAAAGCCCTCGTACAGACAGACGCGCGGTGTCTCCATTCCCCCGGCCTCACATTTGCATGTGTTAATCGCTCTGGTGAAACTGTGTGCATTTGCTTCCATCTGCAACAAAACCTTGCTTATGTAATATCAATATCATATAAACAGGCCCAGATGCAATCTGCACACTTATTTTACAGTAGTGCACACCGTCTAGATGGAGAAACCTCACAGGATTTGCACTTGCAACTGAGCTTAGAGTTGATGTGGGAAAATCTGGATTTAAACAGAAAAATCAAAAGTTTGAGGGTTTTTAATACTGCTATTCATCAAGGATTCATTAAACTGATCAAATGACAGTAACAATATTTATAATGTTATAAAATAAATTAATAAATGTTACAAAATAAATGTTACAAAAATAAAAATAAAATAAAAATTGGGAAGTTAGTTGTCATAAGCAAATAATGCCGTTTTTCATACTGCTATTCATCAAGGATGCATTAAATTGATCATATATACTATATATATATATATATATATATGAAAAAAAAAAAGTATAATAAATAGGAAATTAGTTGTCATAAGCAAATAATGCCAGACTAAGACACAGTTGGAGAATGTTAGAAATGTTAGTTTCAATCTCAAAATTGTTACAAAATAAATGTTACAAATAATAATAATAATAATAATAATAATAATAATAACAATAGTAATAAAAAGTTAAAATAAAATAGGAAATTATTTGTCATAAGCAAATGATGCCTGACAAGAATCTTTAAGAAATTTCAGTTTCAATCTCAAAATTATTACAAAATAAATGTTACAAAATAAAAAAAAAAAATAACAACAAAATAAAATAAAAATTAGGAAATTAGTTGTCATAAACAAATAATGCCTGACATGAGACACAGTCTCAAAATTTCAGTTTCAATCTCAAAATTATAACAAAATAAATGTTACAAAATAAAAATAAATAAATAACATAACATAACATAACATAACATAACATAACATAACATAACATAACATAACATAAAAATTAAGAAATCAGTTAGCAAATAATACCAGACATGAGACACAGATAGAGAAATTTTTTGAGAAGTTTTTAATACTGCTATTCATCAAGGATGCCTTAAATTGATCAAAAAAAGACAGCTAAGAAATGCATATTGTCAAAAAATAAATGAATAAATTGTACACCAGATTTATTTTCAGTGCACCAGTAAAATGAAATAAAACAAATGTTTCTATTTTAAATAAATGGTGTTCTTTTGAACTTTCCTTTTATCTGCGAGTCCTGAAAAAATAAATGTAACAATGTTTCCACAAAAATATGAACTGTTAACAACTTTGCTAATAATCAGACATTTTTTTCTGAGCAGCAAATCAGCAAAAAATTATTTCTGAATCATGTGACACTGAAGACTGGAGTAATGACGCTGAAAATTCAGCTTTGAGAACAGAAATAAATTACAGTTTATAATTTTTCACATAGAAAACAGATATCTAAAATGCTAAAAATACATCACATTTTTACAGTATTTTTAATCAGTTCAATGCTGCCTAAAATTACTGACCCCAAACTTTTGAATGCAGGAAACCTGTTCGGAGACAGTCATTATTTTGGAAATTCCATTCGGTGCCACTAGTAGCGCTAAACTCACACATTTCTGCTGATGGAAACACAAACACTACAGGTTCAATCTCACATTTGGGGCTTCACAGGACCTCACAAGTTATTGAGATCAATTACCCATGAGCCACTGAGCCAAACGATTCACACCGGATGCACCAGGGGCAATTAGTGCACATGAAGACTTTGATTAAAAACCGTCCACTAAATAACAAAATGCATCACAGGTCTTTCAAATAAAAGCATGCATGGTGTAATGACCCATTAATTACATTGGTATGCATCCAAATCAAAAGAAATGATTTTAATTACTAGTTTTTCGCACCATTTTAATCAGTTTCAAACGGAGTTCATGATGTAAACGGTCTGAGTTAATCAGAGACGGTGTAAATATGACCCTCAGCAATAATAACGCAGGTTTGTAGCAGCGGTGCTTTATGAAACGTGTCTTGCATGAGCGTTGAGAGACATTTCAAACAACAGCCAATATAAACACGCAATTACAAACCCGCCAGCACACTTTTCCTAACGCTCATCATCTGCTTGTTTCAGACTAATAACACATGTGGTCAAAAACTCACTTTCTGCAAAAATTTGAGCCACCGCATGAAGCCAAAGCCAATAAAAAAGCCTCCAGCACTCACCACGAGGTTCCCGATGACCATGACCAGCATGAAGACCAGGATGCAGAGCGGTTGTCCGGCCACTTCCATACAGTCCCACATGGTCTCAATCCACTCTCCGCACAAGACCCGGAAAACGATGAGGAACGAGTGGAAGAAGTCCTTCATGTGCCAGCGGGGCAGCGTACAGTCCTTGGAGATCTTGCAGACGCAAGACTCGTAGTTTTTCCCGAACAGCTGCATGCCGACCACAGCGAAGATGAAGACGATGATGGCCAAAACCAGCGTCAAGTTCCCCAGAGCGCCCACCGAGTTCCCGATGATCTTTATGAGCGTGTTCAGGGTCGGCCACGACTTTGCCAACTTGAAAACTCTCAGCTGAACGAAAAGGAGAAGAGATATTTCAATGGCATTCAATAAAAAATGCTGATAACGAAGCAATGCATCCTGAAAATTCCAAGTAAATAAACAATTAAATAAAGATAGAAAATCAGTAGTATACATATGTATCAGATAATTCACTTAGTATTGAAGCACTGGAAATGTACATAAATAAATAAATACATAAAATGTAAATAAATAAACAAACAAGCTTTTAAAGAAGTATTCTCAAGGGGAAAAAAAACATTATTTCAATTATTTATTTCAGTAAAAAAATAGCAAAAAAGGTAATTTGGTAATGATGAGTTAAAATAAACAAACAAATAAAGCAAATAAATAAAATTCGTAACATACGTATATATAAATAACTAACTGAATATCAGATATTGCACTTGTCTTGTAAGAATTACGAAAAATTATACATTTTTAAAAAGAAGAAGCACTAAGAAGAAGAAAATAAGCTCAACAGTGAGTTCTGAGCGTGTCTGAAGCATGCTTTACCAATCTGAAGGAGCGCAGGACGGAAAGACCCTCTACGTTGGACAAACCCAGCTCCATGAGACTCAGACTGACGATCAGACTGTCAAAGATGTTCCAGCCCTGCTGAAAGTAATAATACGGATCCAGAGCGATGATCTTCAGAACCATCTCAGCTGTGAAGATGCCTGTGAACACCTGAGAACAACACCAGCAGAATGCTTAAAGTCTTCAAACAGTAGATTCACATTTATGCAATAGATATATGAATATATTTGAAAAAATGGTTTATTCAAAACTATTTGCAATAAATTTCGATTTGCGCCACTGAATAATAAAAAAAGGTTACTGCAACTTATCTCACAATTCAAACTTGTTTTTTCTCAGAATTGTGTGACACAAACTCTGAATTACGAAAAAAAGGTCAGAATTGTGAAATACTAAATTGCCATTGCCAAAAAAGTCAGAATTGTGAGTTACAAAGTGGCAATTACGAGAAAAGTCAGAATTGCGAGATACAAAGTAGCAAATGTGAGAAAAAAGGTCAGAATTGTGAGATACAAAGTCGCTATTGTGAGAAAAATTCTGAATTGTGAGACACAAACTCGGTATTGCAAGAAAGTCAAAATTGCAAGATACGAGCTTGCTAATGTGAGAAAAAAACGTAGAATTGCGAGATACAAAGTGGCAAATGTGAGAAAAAAGGTCAGAATTGTGAGACACAAAGTCGCTATTGCGAGAAAAACTCAGAATTGCGAGATACAAAGTTGCTATCGCAAGAAAAAAAGTCAGAATTGCAAGATACAAAGTAGCAAATGTGAGAAAAAGTCAGAAGTGCACAATACAAAGTAGCAAATGTGAGAAAAAAGTCTGAATTGTGAGATACAAAGTTGCTATTGCGAGAAAAAGTCAGAATTGCGTGATACAAAGTTGCAATTGTGAGGAAAAAAGTGAGAATTGCGAGATACAGTTGCTTTCGCAAGAAAAAAGTCAGAATTGCGAAATACAGTCACTGTTGTGAGAAAAAAAGTCGGAATTGTGCGATACAAAGGCGCTACTGCAAGAAAAAAGTCGGAATTGCAAGATATAAAGTCGCAATTACATTTTTTATTCAGTGGCAGAAACGGGCTTCCATATATATGAATAAATATCTTCAAATTAAATTTTCTACTTAATTTGTATGTACTACAGAGTACTATACAATTATTGGTGGCTGAAAGCATCATTAACTTAAGCAAAATATATACAAAGCAAACACGGAGGGGGCGGGGCATGTGTAGAACTTTATGAATGACAGGCGGTTTGCTCCTTGTTGCCATGGATATGAGGTGCGTGTATCCACGACAGCTGTTTGCTCTGTTTCTTGTATCTGGGAGCGGAGCGTTTGGATGTGACTGCGATACGTGACACAGCAGCAGGAAACGCTCACTCAAACATCTGAGGGAAACACGTACTGTGAAGATGAGCAGAGCAGTGGATCAGCTCTGCTTTTGCCTCACATCTCCTAATTACCTCTTTAATCTAACCAATAAACTGAGATCTGGAGGAACATCTACGGCCTCTTTGAGGGTGAAGCTCAAGAAAACACACTCAGGTCACTTTTCAGCCCACCAAAATGAATAAATAAATAAACAAATAAACAAGAGAGTTAAATTATATTGTATTACATTTCACACATAGGTTATTCAAATGCTTACATTTTATTTAAATTTCAATAACAATAATTTATTATTATTATTGTGTAATTCTCATTTCTAAATTATGATTCCAATTCTCTTTATTACAATAATTAAATTACATTATACAATACAATAAATTCAGAATTATATGCTACAATTTAAGTTTGTAACATTTTTATTATTTAAATTTAAATTTGAATTATATAAATTAAATGTCACAATAAACTGGTCTACTACTATGATGCAATACAATAAATGCTTAAATTTAATTTAAATCACATAAAAATAAAAATAATTAATTTTAATTTAATTTAATGAATTTTTTAAATACGTTTTTACAATGTAAATAAATAAATGTTCACTAAATAAATAAATACATGAGTTCCTTACACTAAAACTCATTTTCTAAAACTCATTCTCTTCCAGTATTTTATTTATTTTATAATTCCTTTGTCTAAATTATGATTCCAGTTAGACTCTTTATTATATTAATTTAATGGTATCACACAATACAGTTAAGTTCAGAATTATATGCTACAATTTAAATTTGTAACATTTTTTTAATTCAAATATTTAAATATTATTTAAATTAACATCACAATAAATACTACTATGATATATGCTACAATTTTTTTTTTAAATTATGTTTATTTAAATTTAAGTATTTACATTTTATTCAAATTAAACATCACAATAGAAATGCTTATTTAATTTAAATGGTATAAAATAAAATAAAAAAATTCTAACTTGACGTAATGAATTTTTAAATAAGTAATAAAAAATATTCCCTAAATACAAAATAAATGAGACCTTTTCACTAAAACTGTCTTCCCAGCTATCAATAAACACTCTTCCAGTATTTTATTTATTTAGAAATTCCCATTTCTAAATTATGATTCTAATTAGACTCTTTATTATAATAATGAAATGGTATCACACAATACAATTAAATTCAGAATTATGTGTTACAATTTAAATTTGTGACATTTTTATTATTTAAATTCAAATATTTAAATTGTATTGAAATGAAACACCACAATTAATAATTAAGTTTTTAAAGCATTGTGGGTGCAGGCTTCAGTTTCTTCATGCAAAATATAATTTCTTATTTGTTTCATCTGATTTTGGGTTGAAGTATGAGCTAGACATGTTCTTTCATGAGATGTGATTTGCGATGAGATGTTGGTGAAGCCTGTAGCGCCGCTTCGCCCCGTGCAAACATTAGCGGCTGGGCTAAAATCTCTCACCACTGCTTTAGTACAGCAGCCCGCGCATGAGCCGTTCACACATTAACATTTCCATCAAGCAATTAACTCTGCACACAGCTCGTTATCCCTGAGAGTTGCCCACTGATCTGCATGAATCATGGAGGTGCTGGAGAACGGCCTGCTGGGATTGTGTAAGAGGGCATTTCTGAAGCCTGTGGGCGAAAGGAACAACTGTGTGACACAAGAAACACCAGAGGACAGAGTCAGATTTGCCAAAGTTCACAATCAAAAGCCAAAGATCTAAATATCAGCTTAAACATTTCTCATCAAAATCTCCCAAACTCAAACAAAGATTTTGCAATCCACATAAACTCTAGAATCTTGCATGAAAACAAGCAACTGTTTTTATTCCTCCAAAGGAATTTCAGCAGATATGAGACGTTTATGAGACATTTAAATGAACTTTCTCCATAAAGACTCAGGAGCTCTGAGTGAGAAACCTCTGAGCAAGAGCATTTTCCCTCGAGTCTCGGATGTCTCTCCACCCGTCAGTGTGAGTTTTTCCATCTAACACAGATTACAAACAACATGTGACCTCTGACTCTGAGCCGCCGTGACCGCAGGCCCGAGACACGCTTACACACGCTAACACACACGCGTGACTCACGGGTCTGTCTGTCTGCACATCCCTCTCTAAATGCGATTAATGCTGCGTAAGCCAAACGTGCAACAATTCACACCAACAGCACCGCAGGATATGAAGCATGATAATTCACATCTCATCTTTTGCAAAATATAACACTATTTATCAAAATTGTATCTTTTCTTTTATTTTTTATATATATATATATATATATATATATATATATATATACACATTTTAAAATTTTTACATTTTAAAATTTTTTACATATTTTAAATCTATGTATTTTATTAAAATAAAATAAAATGCAAAATGAAATAAACTATAAAATAAAATAAATAATAAATTAATAAATAATTGATAATAAAAAATATATATTTTTATTTATTTTTCATTAGAATTTAGGATAAAATATGAGCCGGTCATGTACTTACCAGCCTTAAAGTGTCACACTTTTCACACAGAGTCAGTCATGTGAAGAGACCTGTATTGATTAATTTATTATTTATGTTTTATTTTATTTAGCTTTTTTATAATATAATTAGATAAAAACTATTTTTGAATTAATTATATTTTAATTAGTGCTGTAAAATGCTTAATCATGATTAATCGCATCCAAAATAAAAGTTTATGCTTACATACTATATGTTTGTGTACTGTGTACATTTATTATGTATATATAAATACACACACAATCATGTATATATTAAGGAAAAATATTTTATATTTATATCTAAAATATTTATATTTATTTATAATCTAAATTGCAGACAGGTATAAACATATATGCATAGAAATATTTTGTTTTAGTATATACATGTATGTGTGTGTATTTATATGTACATAATAAATATACAAAGTAAACACACACACATATAGTATGTAAACATAAACTTTTATTTTGGATGTGATTAATCGGGATTAATTGTTTGACAGCCCTAATTAATATATATATATATATATATATATATATATTATTTATTTTATTTTAATAAAATTAGGTAAAATATTTAGCTAAAACTATTGAGGACACTCAGATCCTCATATGACTACTGTCTACTGTATCTACATCAACTATTAAATTAAAAATAAAATAAAATGTTATTCATTTTAAAATAGTTTATCTAAAATATTTTACATCATTTTATTAAAATAAAATAAAAAGCAAAATTAAATCAAATATAAAATAAAATAAGAAAAGTAATAATTAATTAAAAAAATAATATTAAAATATAATTAATTTTAAAATGATGATTATTATTATTATTACTTAATTATAATATTAAGATACAAAACAATAAAGAATAAATTGATAAATACTTTTTTTTAGAAAATTGCCTTTAAAGTTGTCCACATTAAGCTCTTAGCAATGCATAATACTAACAAAGTTCAAAAATGAAGTTTTAATATATTTATGATAGGAAATGTACAAATATGTTCATGGAACATGACATTTACTTAATATCCTAATGATTTTTAAATAAAACGCATAAAAGAAAAATCAATAATTTTGACCCATACAATGAATTTTTGCATATTGCTACAAATAAATCCATGCTGATTAAGATATACAAAAACATGTTATTCCTTAGACTTTCAGGATAAAATATGAGCCCAACAGTGAGATTGGATCTTCATTGTGGCTGGACAAACATCATCTAACAGAAGAAACGCTGTGAGGCGTCTGTCGGAGGTGTTGTTGTCTGTAACGAACACACCGAGAGACTCTGCTCCTCACTTTAATCTACAGATGACAGAGTCGATAATGCCGTCAGTCATGCACAAACTAACCGACGTGACCGTCTCCGTCACCCAACCTGTTCCTGTGAGCCGCCGCTGAGATCTCGACACTCGTCCAGCTCAGCGCTTCACCTGTTCGCACGGCGTCAGTCATGTGAAGAGACCCGTATTGATCTGAGCGTCCTCATATGACTCCCGTCTACTGTATCTACATCCTCAAACAACATTCAAAACCATGCTGCTATCACTATTTCTGCTGCACACAGGTTTTATTCATTGCACACTCTCTATATTTGATCTAATGTGCCGAATGCAACCAGATTACACTGCGCTGGCTGTTGTTTTCCACAAAGCAATGTGCTAAACTTGACCTTTTATAACAAGATCAAGATCAGCTTCTTGACTCAGTTCATTCAAGTGGACATTTTTATACAAGAATGTTACAGTTTTGGCCAAAATTTTTTGTATTTTTATTTTCAGTAACTATGTAGATCTTTGTAGATATAATATTTGATCATTTGTGGTCAGAAACTTTATTTTTTTATGTTATATTGATTATATTTATCAAAAGCGACAGTAAAGACATTTATAATGCTACAGAATGTATGTTAAATAAACGCTGTTCTTTTGAACCATCTATTGATCTGTGAATCCTGAAAAATAAAACGCATCACGTTTCTAAAAAATAAAAATTTGGGCAGCACAACTGTTTTTAACATTGATAATCATCAGAAATGTTTCTTAAGCAGCAAATCAGCATATTAGAATGATTTCTGAAGGATCATGTGACACTGAAGACTGGAGTAATGATGCTGAAAATTCAGCTTTGAACATTAGAATAAATTACATTTTAACATATATTAACACAGGAAACAGGTATTTGAAATTGTAAAAATATTTCAGATTTTGATTAATTAAATGCAGTCTTGGTGAGCAAATGTAGCCTATTTTTGCTTCTGAATAAAAAATAAAAAAGGTTATTGTGACTTTTTTCTCAGAATTGTGAGATTTAAACTCACAGTTGCGAGTTATAAAGTCAGAACTAAGATAAAAAAGCTCAATTGCGAGTTATAAAGTCAGTATTGCAACTTTATGTCTCACAATTCTGATAAATAAAGTTGCAATTGTGTGAGAAAAAAATAGTCAGAATTGTGAGACTAAAAAAAAACACAATAGCGAGTTATAAAGTCAGAATTGCAAGATATAAACTGGCAATTGAGAGTTATTGAGTCAGAATTGAGATAAAAAGTTGGAATTGCGAGTTATAAAGTCAGAATTGCGTGATATAAACTTGCAATTGCAAGGAAAAAAGTCAGAATAGTGAGATAAAAAGTTGCAATTGCGAGTTATAAAGTCAGTATTGCAACTTTATGTCTCACAATTCTGATAAATAAAGTTGCAATTGTGTGATATAAACTTACAATTTTGAGGAAAAAGTCAGAATTGTGAGATAAAAATTTGCAATTGAGAGTTATTGAGTCAGAATTGAGCTAAAATGTCGCAAATATAAATACATAAAGTCAGAATCGTGAGATATAAACTCGCAAATCTGTGAACAGTCTTTTTTTTCTCCTCAGAACTTGACTTATATCTCACACTTCTAAGAAAAAAAGCCAGAATTATGAGTTTATATGACGCAATTCTAAGGAAATAAGCCAGAATTATGAGTTTATATGACGCAATTCTAAGGAAAAAAGTCAGAATTGTGAGATAAAAAGTCGCAACGGCCTTTTTGATTTTTTTTTATTCAGTGGTGGAAACAGGCTTCCATACAGAAGAGACTTGTTTGAAAAGCATTAAAACAATCTTACCGACCACAAACGTTTGCCCAGCAATGTATATTTATATAAATGCATGCATATAAAAATTGTAATATAATTATATTTATTTTAAACACTACAGTGCATATACTTTAATACATCAATATGAATAAATAAACAAAATATAATAATATATGCTCACCAGGTTCCCCACAGACAGCATACGGTTGAACTCGTCTGTCATGGGATAGTGCTCCAGAGCCATGAAGAGCGTGTTGAGAACGATGCAGATAGTGATGGCCAGATCCAGGAACGGATCATTCACCATGAACTTCACCCACTCCTTCACCCTCAGCCAGCCGGGGCAACACATCCACACCAGGTACTTGTGTGCAAACACGTACCAGCATGGATGACACTTCTGTTGCGCCTCCTCCAGCTCTGTCAGCATAAAAACAACCAGCGGTGAAAAAAATATTCATGCTTTCTTAAAAAACAAAGCTTCATTTGGTTCCTTTTCTGAGCTGACCATGTATGTTTCTTTAAGTTCAAGATGTTTCATTATAGATCACTCTGTTGCATTCTATTGGTGTTTATGGGTTCTTTAAAACACCACTAATGCTTTGTTAGAAAGTGGCATCAACCATTTTTACTAACAACAGCCATTTTGTACACAGTCTATAAACCCCGCCCACCAAAGACATGTCAGCCAATCCGATGCCAGCAAGCCTGAATGTGCACAATGATTGACAGTTGTCTAGTGTTTCTGATTGGTTCTCCATGTAGTTTGTTCTTGTTTGGAAACTGCATTGTAGGTTTATTTCTCACTGACGTCTGTCTGGTAGGTGAGACTTACATAATTTTATGCTTAATATTAAAGGGTAAATTTACTGTAATGTAATGCTGGGCTGTTTACCTGTCTTGATGAATACATTAAATCAAAACATTTGCATAAACCATTAGAGGCCTTGTGATTCAATGAATTTACAGTCTGTTTAGCTGTACATAAAAGGTGTTTTTGCCAAAGCTGTACAAATGATTTAACGCATTTGCATTCAGTGACTACTGGAAAAGCGTAATTTACAGCTCAGCACTGAAAGTCTTGGCTTGTAGCAAACACCACATGAATAGGTCACGATGAAAGGTTAGCATGTTGTTTTTCTACCCAACCGAGGTTGAATCACACTTGACAAGCGGGGATGCGTGTTTAGGAAGAACCTGTAAGCGTTCTAATGAGAAATGAGACAGAGACGGACATCTTGTGGCTCTAGATTTGGCTCTGCGGCGGTAATGTGCTACTAACTCCTGCGATGAGCCGCTGCGGTGGTGTGATGGACCACAGCGGGTGCAGTCGACCTGTCAGCCTTTATTTCATCCTCCACAAGAGAAACTGACCAACAAACAGACCTTCACTTAACACCACGTTCACCTTAACACAGCAGGAACTAAACTGCACATGACGTGTAACGTTGTTTATGAGTATTCATGTTGAACTATGAGAATTTTAATTATTATGTAAAAATGTAAAAGCATATTGATTTAAAATTGTATTTATTCATGCATGCATGCATGATGGTAACTTCCGTCACTATAATGTTGCATGCTTGCAGTCTAGATAGTTAGCTGACTATATTTTACCATAATTTTATTGTATGGCATTTTCACAAAATGTATCATTGCAAGCAAACAACAAAAGGTTGTTTTGAGGGGTTGCTAGCGTATATGCATTGTTTCTAGAATATAGATGGGGTCTGCATTGTTTCTAGGGTCTCAGAGTTATTTCTAGGGGGTTTCTAGGGGATTGCTTGGGCGCCTCGATTGTTTGTAGGGGGTTTCTAGGGTGTCTGAGTTGTTTCTAGGAGGTTTCTAGGGGGCCTGCATAGTTTCTAGGGTGTCTGAGTTGTTTCTAGGGGTTGTTAGGGTGTCTGGGTTGTTCTGATGAGTTGCTAAAGCATCTGCATTGTTTCTAGGGGGTTGCTTGGGTGTCTGTAGAGTTTCTAAGGGGTTTCTATGGTGTCAGAATTGTTTCTAGGGAGCCTGTATTGTTTCTAGGGGATTGTTTCTAGTGTGCCTGTGTTGTTTCTAAAGTGGTTTTAAGGGACCTGTATTTTTTTTATAGGGGTTGCTCGGGTGTCTGGGTGGTTCGATGGGTTGCTAGGGCATCTGCATTGTTTCAAGAAGATAGCTGGGGTCTGCATTATTTCTATGGGGTTTCTAGGGCGTCATGATTTTTTTAGGGGGTTTCTAGGGTTCCTGTGTTGTTTCAAAGGGATCGCTCTTCTGTCAGTGTTGTTTCTAGGGGGTTCCTAGGGTGGCTGTGTTATTTTGATGAGTTGCTAGAGTATCTGCATTGTTTCTAGAATATAGCTGGGTTCTGCATTGTTTCTAGGGTGTTTGAGTTGTTTCTAAGGGGCCTGCATAGTTTCTAGGGGATTGCTTGGAAGTCTAGATTGTTTGTAGGGGGTTTCTAGGGGACATGCATAGATTCTAGGATGTTGCTTGGGTGTCTGGGTTGTTTCGATGGGTTGCTAGAGCATCTGCATTTTTTCAAGAAGATAGCTGGGGTCTGCATTGTTTCTTGGGGCTGTCTAGGGTGTCTGAATTATTTCTAGGAGGTTTCTAGGGGGGCTGTATAGTTTCAAGGTGGTTTTTAGGGTGCCTGGGTTGTTTCTAGGGTTTGCTCAGGTGCCAGGGTTGATCTAGGTAGTTGCTAGGGTGTCTGGGTTGTTTTAATGGGTTGCTAAAGTGTCTGCATTGTTTCTAGAAGATTGATGGGGTCTGCATTGTTTCTAAAGGACCTGTATTGTTTCTAGGGGGTTGCTTGGGTGTCTGCATAGATTCTAGAGGGTTTCTATGATGTCCAAATTGTTTCTAGGGAAGTGCTCAGGCATCTGGATTGTTTCTAGGGGGTTTCTAGGGTGCCTGTGTGGTTTCTAGGGGTTTTTAGAGGGTCTGTATTGTTTATTGGGGGTTGCTCGGGTGTCTGGATTGTTGCTAGAGTGTCTGGGTGGTTTGATGGGTTGCTAGAGCATCTGCATTGTTTCTAGGGTGTCTGAGTTATTTCTAGGAGGTTTTTAGGGGTCTGCATAGTTTCTATGGGATTCTAGGGTGTCACGATTGTTTCTAGGGTGCCTGTGTTGTTTATAGGGGGTTGCTAGAGTGTCTGCATAGTTTGTAGGGGTTGCTAGGTTATCTGGGAAGCTTTTTTGGTGGTTGCTAGGCTAGGGTGTTACTAGGTTAGTTCTTACGGCAAACACATTTATGTTTTTTTTTTTTACTTGAGCTGCTCATTATTTAGGTTATAATTGTAGTACTGCTATTTAATCTTCATTCAGCTAAAAAATCATGAATGTACGAATGTAATAAATTAATGTACTTCTGTCATAGCTTGGGAATTTCCCTGCTGGAACGATTAAAACACAGTATAAAATTCAGGCCCTGAAGTAAAACCATGATGGAAACTATGATTACCATGGTACATTTCTGTAAAAGGTACGTCTGAGTATTTTTGCAATACGGCTGTTCCAGCGTCAGCATATTTATATACAAATAAATCAGTAAGCAGTAGCTGGCAATCTATCATACACGTATGTAAGCATCATCTGACATAACGTGCTCATTACAGTAAATTTGGCCCGCTGCTGTCCTGCCGTGTCAGCTTTCACATGCGTGATAATGAGGATTGGCATTTTCTTATGCTAGCAGATCTAAACTCAGACCCTGTGAGCTCAGGCCATCTACTGTTAGCAACTTTTGTGCTGACCAATCAAGAGTCCAGAAAAGACTCAAAAATATGGGCCATTTTTGTTCACAGGTGACAATTCACGTCTTCCAATGAAAAGAGCACACTAACCGTATGACAAAAAACTGTCTTCAGTTGATTTTGATGAAGAATCCTGATGTTTGTACTGAAAAAGATAATCCCATGTTTCTCCATGTTACTTCCTTGTAAGTACTGTAACGATAACGGCTACTTTAAGTGCTCACATCTTTTCAGTACTTTCTGATTGGCTGTCAATGTTTTTATTATTAATTAGCTGGACTTCACTATTCTTGTAGAATTAGAACAATTATTAAAATGTTATAGTTAAAGTTACAGTTTTCGTCCTTGGTGTGAACAGATCTTTAACGATAACTGTAAAGGCATCCACATTGGCAAACAACAACTTTGTATTTATTATAAGTGCACACTGCTGTTTTGTTACCTGCAGCTTTAAATACTCAATTTCGCTAAATTCCGATTGGCTGTCAATGTTTTATCGTTCACAACTGGAAATAATATAATGATATCGTTCCTCTGTGTTGTGGACTTTTCTGTTATCATGGAAATAAATCGATTTTTAAAACTTTGTCGTAATCCATAGTCATGGTCCATGGTCTCTGAACGAGCCTTTACACATTTCCCAGCAGGAACATCGCAAACAATGACAATGAATTAATCACTTGATTTATTTATACACAAACTTCTACAGGCGGTCTACTTATTCGTTTCCTGAAACACTTTGTCCCGATGGGCATAGCAGATTTGAAACTGCGAGGACATTCTGTTACGCTATTATTTATTCGCTAAAACGCTCAGGGAAGAGTCTGGCTTCTTGTGCTGCCCAGGTGATGTCACAGTCTGGCTGTGTCATGATGAAGCAGCAGTGGGGAGGGTTACACCTTTCCTCTGAATAACAACAGCGAGCGACGTCTCGGGGGACGATATTAACCACGAGCAGATGGAGACACTTCTCCTGTCCTCGCACGCACCTTGCAGGAAAAGATTTCATGTGGATTTTATGTGTACAGTTGTTTTAGGGTTAATATCTCATCGCTGGCACGTGTGTGATTGTGTTTGGTTTGTTTTTGTTGTGTTGTGTAGCCATCAGGCGCCGTGTCTTACCTTCCATGGCGTCAGTGATGTAGCTGGTGGCGCTCAGGGCCCGGTCTCTGCCCTCCTGGGGCAGCTGGGGCAGCAGCATACTGCTCAGCTCATTGGTGGAGTTGTGTCCCTGAAAATCCAACAACAGCAGTCACTCAAATGGCTTCATGAGGAAATAAACAAGAGAAGATTTATAGCAAAAACTGTTCTTTCTTGTACTTTCATTCACTGTATGGTGTTTACCAAAAGAATTACCAAACTTGGTTTATGGTTGCTGCGGTGACCAGTTGGTTGCTATGTAGTTGCTAAGTGTTACTTTAAGCACCTTGTGGTTGCTACAACATTGTTGGTGATTACAGTGGGATTTCTAGTGTTAACGTACAGTTGCTGAATGCTGTTCACACTGCTGTACACTGGGGTGTTTGAGTGGTTGCTAAGGTGTTGCTATGTAGTTGCTAGGGTATTTTGGGGATTGCTAGGGTGTTGCTGCAGTGTTGTTGGTGTTGTTGGCAAGAGTATTTGTAGTGCTGCTGTGCAGTTGCTAACTATTCTGAAACATTGTTATGTGCACGGGTGTTTGGGTGGTTGCTAGGGTGTTGCTATGTGTGGTTGCAGTAGTCTTGTTGATGATTGCAGGGGCATTTCTAGTGCCACTATGCAGTTGCTACCTGTTCTGAATGATTTTAAGGCACACCACTATTAGTTAAGGTGTTTGGATGGCTTTTAGGGTTTTGCTATGTGGCTGATAGCGTGTTTGTGTGATAGGGTGTTGCTATGTGGTTTCTACAGTGTTGTGTGAGTGATTTCAAAGGCATTTGTAAAGTTGCTCTGCAGTTGCTAACTGTTCTGAATCATTTTAAGCACAATGTTACATGGAAAGGTGTTTGTGTGATTGCTAGCATGTTGCTATGTGGTTGCTAGTGTATTTGGGTTGTTGTTAGGGTGTTGCTATGTGTGGTTGCTATAGTGTTGGTCATTGCAGAGGCATTTCTAGTGTCACTGTGCAGTTACTACCTGTTCTGAATTATTTTTAAGCACACTACCATTTGTTAGGGTGTGTAGATGGTTGCAAGAGGGTATTTGGGTGGTTGCTAGGGTGTTTCTATGTGGTTGCTAGGGTAATTTCGGTCGTTGCTAGGGTGGTTGCCACAGTGTTCTCTGTGATAGTAAAGGCAGCTCTTAGTTGTTCTGAATGACTTTAAGCACATTTATGTGACTGGGTGTTTGTAGGTGGTTGTCAGGATGTTTCCATGTGGTTGCTAGAGTGACTGGATGGTTGCTATGGTGTTGCTATGCAGCAGTTACAGTGTAGTAAACATTTGCAAGGGCACTGCAAGCATTGCTGTGCAGTTGTTAAGTGTTCTGAACAATGTTGAACACATTGATATGTGGTTGCTAGGGTGACTGGGTGGTTGCTAGGTGGATGCAAGAGTGTTACTGTATGGTTGCTAGAATTACTGGGTTGCTGGTAGGGTGTTGCTATGCAGCAGTTACAGTGCAGTGGACATGTACAAGAGCATTGCAGGTGTTGCTGTGTAGTTGTTAAGTGTTCTGAACTATGTTGAACACATTGGTATGCGGTTGCTAGGGTGACTGGGTGGTTGCTAGAACGTTACTATGCAGCAGTTACAGTGTAGTGGACATTTGCATGAGCATTGCAAACATTGCTGTACAGTTGTTAAATTTTCTGAACTGTTGAACACATTGGTATGTGGTTGCTAGGCTGTCTGGGTGGTTGCCAAGGCGGTACTATGTGAAGTTACTATGAGTTCTGGATAGCTCCACCCTCAATTCTCTCTGATGTTCTTGTCTCTAGATAAGGCTCAGCAAACACAATAGTTTATATGGTATTACTGACTGTGCAAAAATACACACATTAATCTACAACGCTCATAATGGCATTTAA
This sequence comes from Cirrhinus molitorella, assembly GCA_033026305.1. Taxonomy (NCBI): domain Eukaryota; kingdom Metazoa; phylum Chordata; class Actinopteri; order Cypriniformes; family Cyprinidae; genus Cirrhinus; species Cirrhinus molitorella. The sequence goes on along the minus strand of CM065140.1, from coordinate 31,256,801 downwards.
AAATCAATTCTGTTTAGTGCACAACAAAAGCCTAATAAAAGCAGCGATTAACCCTCAGCAGCAGATGTCTTCGGTGATAATGGGTGTTTTGGGAAATGCGTTAATTTTTGTCAAACGCTTTTACCCGTTTGTTGTCTAAACGTTAGCCATTTTAATGTGTTTAATCTGAGGTCGTCGAGTCAATGATATGATGTCTGTCTGTAACAATGACCCTCTGATTATATAATGTGTTTTTGATCGCAGGTAATCAAAGGAATGACGCAGGAGCGCTTCGTCGCGGCCCACCAGAACGCCCACTCCCGCTGTTCAGACGAGCGGGAAACACCGCCGTGTGTGTGTGTGTGTGTGTGTGTGTGTGAGAGACGCCGCTGCTGCGACTCTTATTCAACATCTGTTGCTATGTTACCATGACTACATCGCCAAGACAACAGGGTATCCATGCCTCCATCACACAGCCCAGACAGTTTTCAGACTCCTTTCCTTTCTGAGTAATTCAGATATTTCTGGCAGGATGTCATACTTTCCTTTTTAAAAGCTCATATAAAAGAAAAAATCTCTCTAGACTTCACTGGTCCCTTTTACATGCATTGTACAGTATGCACCTATGGAAGAAGTCACTTATGTAACAGATGCGTGCACTAATTGCTAATTAAGCATGCAGTGCATTTGTCTTTAATGCGTGGCGGTATATGGCAACTGAAGAGGTTCATATGGCGATCAGTGCCATTGAGTACACTGATAACATGGCATTCTGGGAAGTGTACTTGTGTTTCCAGGGAAAAGCAGCGGCGGCGTCTCACTCCAATCACAGACCTCTCACTGAACACTCTGAGTCATGTTTTGATTATATGTCACATGTTAAAAATGTCTCTGCTGTCTGTGTACAGATAAAACAGAGATATAGAACAATAAACTGTGCATTCCAGTTCAGAACATGTCTGGGACACATTTTACCCCAAAACCAAAACTGAAAATGTGTTATATTTATTATATTTGTACATTCTTTTTTTTGTTTTTTTTTGTTTTTTTTTAGTATTTTTAAAATAATCCTATATTCCTAGTTCTATATTTTTCTATGGTTTAATAAAATAAATCATATTTGTAATTATTAATATGATTATATAATATTATTGTTTTTTTTTTATATAATATATGTTTACCAAATATCACAATTAAAAAAAAAATAATAATTACATGCTCCTAACAACAGACCTCAGTTTCTTTATTTTCTTTGTAGATTTTGGGGTGACATATCCTAAAATTTAATGATACTGCTTTTCTTTTCTTTTCTTTGTTATAAATGGCCAACTGATTAACTGTCTGATAACCATGATGGATAACTACATGATATTCAAATTATTATATATTATTATTATAATACAAAGCTATTGAAAACTAAAAAATAATGCATTAAATGTGAATTAAAAGTAACAATATTTATATAGTTTTTTTTTACAAAAATATCAAAAAGAACATTAATTTAAAAAAATATTAATAAAAACATAAATAATAAAATAAATATACTATTTTTTTTTTATTACCATTAAATTATGTATCTTGAAAAGAATTGCATAATGCAACACAAATCTCTTAATGCTAAATATAATTTCTAATTTTTACCTTTTATTTCTGTGGTGAAATATGACCTACTCATGTTCTTACAGTTTTTTGACAGTTGCAAGCCATGCAATATCCTTGCAGTCTCTTCTGTACTGTAGAAATCATTCGATTACTGCTGCTTTCAGCTTAATATCTGATAATGCAAAATGTCTAGACAACAAAAAAATCCATAATATCTGTAGGTCCCGAGACTTATTGCATTAAAATATCCTGAGTCTTTGTATCAGAGTTATTCCATTTGACGTGCAGACAAATGAATGTTAAATGCAGGACAGAGCAGAGAGCTGGAGGTTCTTATGTAACACTAATCATTACACAGCATGTTTGCAGTCGACTAATAAAAGAAAAGAACTCGTCCAAATAAGCTCAGAGAAGGCAAGAGCTTAATGCATATTATCAGCATGTCTGACAGCAATAGAAGAACTGACTGTATGAATATACTGTAACACACAGCGCAATGCTCTGTTCACAGACAGGAGCTCTTATGTTCGTCCTTGAAGATGAGGAGGTTTCTGGGAGACGTTCAGCAACTGATTCGTTGCACAAAACTTAACCCTTAGTTAACGCAAGTGTTAAACTAACCTTGGGTTAGACAATGTTGACAGAGGAATCTCACAAAAAATGTCTGGGTCATATTTCTTATTCGAATTCTTATTACTATAAAAAAAAATGTAATTTAATTTTTAAAATTAATTATTTTATTTATTTATTTATTTATTTATTGCAAATATCAAAAAATCAACATGCTTCTAACAATAGAAGTTAGTGTCTTTATTTTCTTTGTAGATTTTGGGGTGAAATATTCTGAAATTGAACAATACTGCTTTTTTAAATAATAATAATAATTATTATTATTATTACTTCTTGCAGTTGTTGATTTTAAATATTATTATTATTATTATTATTATTATTATTATTAAAAAGTAGTAGTAGTTATCATTATTAATTATTATTGTTGCTGTTAAGGGTATTTTGAATTAATAGTTAATAAAAATAATAATAATTATTGATTAATTTAGTTATTATTATTATTGTTACAATAGTATTGTTTCAAATCAAGTTTGCCAAAGTGTTCATTATTATTTATCAATAAATGAACCAATTAATGGCATAAGTGATTGACAAATGAAGCAAAAAATGTTAAAAAGTATCAGTCAAACTTGTCAGAAGTGTCTAGACATTTCTTGATGAGACTGACCCTGACTCATTTCTCCCCAGGATCCGTTTCCAGCCACGTATCTTCATCTATAGATCCAAAGCGACTAATACTTCATTTCATATCTCTCATGCCGTTTCCAATTTACGGGCCTCAAGAAGTCACTTACGCTTTCCTCTTTGACCTTCTCCATGGTGCAGGTGGGCAGCGGCAGAGGAGACAGCGGCCCCTGGCCCGAGATGCCATTCTGGTCCATGGCCACGAAGAGTTTCCCATTGATGTTGAGGCTCGGGAAGAAGAACTGCGAGCTGTGGCTGCAGGTGCTCTGAGCACTGGTTCGTCTTCTGCTCCAGGGCAAAGCCAGCGAGCCGCCGCGGCTGTCCGAATCGCCATGATTGCTGAACTCGTCGTCTGCGAAATCCACCTCAGAGTCTTTGTTCGGCGGCCGGAAGTTGAAGATGCTGACCTGACTCTCTCTTCTGGCCCGTAAGGAGAGAGTGCGGACCAGCAAAGAGTGTGTTTGCTAGAAGAAAAAGATGAAATGACTTAACTGGAGATATTTACACAGTGATCGACCAATATAGATTATTTAGAACTGATACAGATTTGTTTGCATCTTTATGTGTCCGATAACCGATATGCAGAACCCATATTTATTTACTGTTATAAAGTGAAGTAAGTCCATACTTATCTTGAAGTCCCTGTGGACGAATGCTTTTGCAGCTATTTCTAATGATCGGCCGATATAGATTTTTTTTTAGAACCGATAATGATTATTTCCATGTATATGTGGCTAATAACCGATATGCAGAACCATTATTTTTTTGCTATTATAAATTAAATGACTGAGTGAAGTAAGTCCATACTTATCTTAAAGTCCCTGTGGGCGAATGTTTTTGCAGTTATTTCTAACAATCAACTGATACTGATTTTTTTTTTTTTTTTTTAGAACTGATACGGATTATTTACGTTTATGTGCCTGAAAACCGATAAGCAGAACCAATATTTACTTACTGTTATAAAGTAAATAAATGACTGAGCACAGTCTATACTTATCTTGAAGTCTCTGTGGACAAATGCTTTTGCATTTTTTCCAATGATCGACTGATATTGATTTATTTTATTTTTTTTTTTAGAACCGATACCGATTATTTACGTTTATGTGCCTGAAAACCGATAAGCAGAACCAATATTTACTTACTGTTATAAAGTAAATAAATGACTGAGCACAGTCTATACTTATCTTGAAGTCTCTGTGGACAAATGCTTTTGCATTTTTTCCAATGATCGACTGATATTGATTTATTTTATTTTTTTTTTTAGAACCGATACCGATTATTTACGTTTATGTGCCTGAAAACCGATAAGCAGAACCAATATTTACTTACTGTTATAAAGTAAATAAACGACTGAGCAAAGTCTATACTTATCTTGAAGTCTCTGTGGACAAATGCTTTTGCATTTTTTCCAATGATCGACTGATATTGATTTTTTTAGAACCGATACCAATTATTTCCATGTTTATGTGCTTGATAACCGATATGCAGAACCAATATTTATTTACTGCTATAAAGTAAATAAATCACTGAGTAAAGTAAGTCCATACTTATCTTGAAGTCCCTGTGGACGAATGCTTTTGCAGTTATTTCTAATGATCGGCCAATATAGATTTTTTTTTTTAGAACCGATAATGATTATTTCCATGTTTATGTGCCTAATAACCGATATGCACCGATAACCATTATTTATTTGCTGTTATAAATTAAATGACTGAGTGAAGTAAGTCTATACTTATGTTGAAGTCTCTGTGGACAAATGCTTTTACAGTTATTTCTAATGATTGATCGATATTGTTTTATTAGAACCGATACCGATTAAAGTTTATGTGCCTGAAAAATTTCGCTAAAACAATATATCGTTCGATCTCTAGTTATGAATGTACCTTCATTCCCTCTATCGTGTCTATCTTGGCTGATTTGTCATTGCTGCCATCCTCCGTTCCTTCTGACATCGGTCTTGAGCTTTTCCTCCGGTCCAGATTCCCTTTGTCTTGTGAGGAGAATGGCGACACGTCAGCTGTCAAGATGGACTCGGTTTCTTGTGCTTTCTGAGCCACCTGAGAGACAAAAAGTCATATATCATGACCTGGTGAGTTATTGATTAATTCAAGAATTACCAGACTTTTCTATTAGGCGAACCCCTAAAAGCTTTACTTTAAGTAAGAATTTAAGTTAGTATTTTAATAAGTTCACAACATGTTTGCATGTTCACAGTTCTCTGTTGGTAAATAATCGGTAATTAGATTAAATATTTAATCTTTGATATTATTATTATTACTTATAACTCTAATAACAAAACAGAAATATATTGTTGTTTGTTACAATGCATACAACTTACAAAACTTATGATGCTAATATTTATTATTATTATTATTAATATTTATTATTTTCATTATTTTATGCTTTTACTGTGAACTGAGAAACACTGACAGATGCTGAAAGCACTGTAATATACAGTGAATGTATGTAAATAAACAGTGCTGACAGTGAAAACTGACTGTGAAAAGCAGTTTTATTTTGATTAATTGTGCAGCCTCATTTAATTATTTTAATGTTACATTTGATTGAATAATGAATTACAATAAATAAAGCTTTCCATCAACTCACAAACCCCCTTCAGCTCCCTCCATTAGTGAAACCCTGGTTAAAATGAAGAAATGCAGAGCTGACTTGAGTGTTTGCACCTGCTGTTCTTTCTTGAGCTGTTCCATGGCGAGCTGAAACTCCTGTTCTTTCTGCAGGGCTTCGGCGATAGTGGCCTGGTTCTGCTCCTCGTACGCCATGGCCACCACAGCCAGGATCAGGTTCACCAGGTAAAAGGAGCCCAGGAAGATCACCACCACGAAAAACACCATGTACGCTTTACCCGCCGAACGCAGCGTCTGTCAGCACACAAACCGTGTCAACTGTTATTGGACAAAAGCTTAAGTGCAATATCTATTCACGAGATTGTAAGTGGTGTCAGACTGATCAATCAAAAGCTATTCTGAGATCATCAACATTCAACTCTTAAAAACAGCCTAGTCAGTGGATGAAAATGGTTTAACAAAAGTTTAATTTCTACATACACTACCATCCAAAGGTTTGGTGCCATCCCAAAAGGTTATGTTTTTATCCCAAAACATAAAAAAAAATTACATTAAATTCTATATTTTATAGAATTATATAGAAATCTATATTTTATTTGCTTGCATGTTACTTAATAAGAGTGAACAGACAGTCTACTCACGTGATGATAGAGGTTTTCCCAGTAATCTTGTGTCATGAGTCTGAAAAGCGAGAGAAAAGCCCATCCGAAGGTGTCGAAGCTGGTGTAGCCGTAGTTGGGGTTTCGTCCGGTCTTCATACATTCAAAACCATCTGGACATTTGCTGCGGAAAACAAGAAAAATCATTGCAAACGCTTCAAAGGTTTCTATGTGCTTTTGCAACGTTGACTAATGTATCACAGTCATATCTGAAGAATCCTTTCATAAACAACATGTAAATAAGAGATTGATTTTTTGATTGCAATGGAACTTTGTGAGATCATGATGAACTAAGATGAGTGACAGCTTTTAATGGTTTTTAAGGGAGTTTTTAAATGAGATATTGATTTAATACAACAGCTGAATAAACAAGAATAAATAATAAGTGACTTACATTGTCTGACTATAACACTATTGCCTGATTTTGCTCTGTTTTGTTTTCGAAAATGGTCTGAAACGAGTCACAACTGAGCCGCTGCGCATCTTCATTCAAACACAGCGGTGTTTCGTTTATGAATGAACTTGCATTTTTAAACGAATCTAGTGAGCCAACAATTCAATTTCCCATTCATAAAGACTGTCAATTGCTTAATTCCTGAATTAATCAGCCGTTCGAACGTATCAAATGAATAATATGATTATAGATTATATATATAATAGACTTGCTGCCACTTACTGGCAGATTTAGTTACATTTTTAAAGTCTTTACAGTTATTTAAATCATTTAATATTTCTGTATTTAAAATTGTATATTTAAAATATTAATCTCAACATGAATTAATGAATTTGATTGCACTCTGAGCCTCATTAAACATGAAAATACTGTAGTACAAATTAATTTAGCTAATACTGATTTTATTTGATTGGTAATTTATTCTTATTGTACTTTTATTTCTTTTTTTTCTTATTGGACATTTTTAAAAAGCTTAAAAAATACAAGATGACATACTTTTAATAAAGTTACCAAAATCCCCCTGTAAATCACTTCAAGGAGTCAAATATCACCTCGTAATGGGAAGGCAAATATTTGATCAGATTTTTTGATTATTGATTAGAAGGTGCTCTTGAAATTTTGACTGTGCTCCAAAATTTGACAAGTGCTCCTAAAAAGAAAAGTACTTTATTCTTTGAATGTGTATATATATATATATATTTTTTCTCAATTAAAATATCTTTGTTATTGATTATTTAGAGTACTTAGTTTTTATTGACAGTAAATGAATAAATAAATACATAATTTCTGTTGGCGCCGATAGCCTTGTGGGCAGTGCGCTGACATACAGCGCCGTTGCACACAGGCGTCCCGAGTTCGATTCCCGTCTTGAGGACCTTTCCCGACCCTACCCCCTTCTCTCTCTCCCACTTCGCTTCCTGTCCTTAGTGATCTGTCCTATAATAAAAATGCCAAAAACAAAATCTTAAAAAAAAAAAAAAAACATAATTTATCGATATTTAACCAGTATTATTTCCTCATGAAGGAACTTGCGTTTTTAAACGAATCTAATGAGCCAACGATTCAATTTCCCAATCATAAAGACTGTCATTTTCTTTATTCCTGAATGAATCAGCCATTCGAACGAATCAAATGAATAATATGATTCAGTAATTAAATCAATGACTTGGCGCCACCTACTGGCAGATTTAGTTTCATTTTTAAAGTATCTTTAGAGTTATTTAAATCATTTAATATTTCTGTATGTAAAATTTTATATTTAAAATATTAATCTCAACATGAATTTGTGAATTTAATTGCACTCTACAATACACCTACAAGCCACTTTTGTGTTCTTCTGTGCCACCTCTGTAGTACAAAATAATTTTGTTAATACTGATTTCATTTGATTGGTAACTTATTCTTATTCTACTTGTTCTTATTCTGTGGTTTTAATTAGACATTTGAAAAAAGCCTAATGACATAAAGGATGTCATACTTTTAATAAAGTTGCCAAAATTCCCCTGTAAATCACTTTAAGGAGTCAAATATCACCTTGTAATGGGAAGGCAAATTTTTGACTGTGCTCCAAAATTTGACAAGTGCTCCTAAAAAGAAAAGTAAGCGTAGAGCCCTGGGTGAGCGATCTCTGAACGCTTGCTCTCTGACTAACAGCGTCTCTGAGAGGCTGGTGGCGCCAGCGGTACGCTCCGTTTCCGGGGCCCGTCTTCGGCAGGCGGCAGCTGGCTCTCAGCAGGCTGGCATGTTGAAAGCGCGAGGGTGCGGGTGACGGACGATATCGCGCTCGCACACCTCGCCGTGTCCCTGAAGGACGTGCTAATGGACGGGCCCCACTTCAGACGAGTTTGGACGGGGGCCTCGGACCCCTGACGCACTGATACCAAATGCTGCTTCCTTCCTCGTGTGCCAGAACGTGCCAGAAAGTGCTCCAGACTGAGACTGTTTACAGCGGCGTGGCTTAGTTTGTAACAAAGTTTGTCAGAAAATAATAAGTAATAGTTTCATTGATAATTTTTTTTATATTGACAGTGAAAAATAAAATAAAACAGAATAAAATAAAATAAAATACAATTGTATTTAATATTTAATCAGTGGTCAGCATGAACAAAATAAATCCACATTTAATCAGTATTTACAGTATATATATATATATATAATTATATAATAATAATTATAATAAATAACAATTATAATAAAAATATTATATATATATATATAATTTTTTTTCAGTTAAAAAAGTTTTGTTATTGATTATTTTGATTACTTAGTTTTTATTGACAGTAAATAAACAAATAAATAAAAATGATCAACATGAAACCAATAATTTTGTATTATTTCATCATGGGTTTAAAATCAACATTTAATCAGTTTTTTGTTTTTCTCATTTTCCAGTATTACATGTTTTGTTATTGATTATTTCTATACTGTTTATTTTGACAGTAAAAAAAAATTATAATGAATTATAATGTAATTTAAAATAATACTGTTGAATTATTTGCTTTTTTGGATCTGGATATAATGTTGACAATTTGACCTTATATTATATAATAATTATTTTAATTGTTATTGTATTTATTATTTTAAATAAAACTTATATTAATGTATTAATTACAACATATATAATAAAAAAAAATATATAACTTTTATTTTTTTTACTTTTAGTTTGATATATATATATATATATATATATATATTTATTAATTTATTTAGAAAAAAAAAAGTTTTGTAGAAACTACAGTGATATTGCAGATATTGCTGGAAATATAAAAGCATAAAAGCAACTGTAAATGTAATAAAGTGCATTGATGAATTTAAAGTTATTATTCTTCCTAAAAACTACGTAAATTAATGAATAATTTTTATCAACAATTAAATTTTATGTATTAAATATGTATTAAATATTATTTCATCATAGCATTTAATCAGTATTTTGACTTGTTTCCAGTTAAAAAAAAAGAAAAAGAAAAAGAAGTAAAGGAATACATGATAATGTATCAACCAAAACTGATGTGACAGTTTTGGTTGACAGTACAAGTTTAAATCAGACACTTCTATTACTTTTTTTAACAATATAATTTTGTATTTTAAAAAAGCAAAACTGTGCAAGTTTGCTTTCAGAGAACTGAAATATTCCCTAAAAACACATGTTTTGAGGATGTTTCTAGTGGTTAATATGTAAATGAGAGCAGAAATGTGGGATCTGCAGTGTATCTCGTGATGTTCTCCATCAGTGATCTGCTGTTGTCATTGAGTTCCAGCTCAGAGTCACTTGGAGAATTTGTCAAAGAAGCCCCTCTCAGCACACTGGCAGCTGGACCCGCATTGCCGGGACACAAAGCATTTCGACATGCTCTATTTTGAGCGCCAGAGAGTCCCTCTACCCCGTCAGGGTCCCGAGAATAGGAGCACCGGGGCCGGACCCGATGGACGGACTCTGGGAATCTCTGTTCGGTACGGTGCGTGTAAACCAATCTGAGGGCCCGCGTGTCGCTTCTGTCCTGTTTGAATAACTGTTATGCTGTTATGAGCCAAGACAAACTCAAGGTTACTTCCTTTGGGAGCCTGATCTCCGAACGCCGCGGCGGGATCGGATGGCGCTCCGATCGGCCGGATTGACACGCGCAAGATTAAACGTCTCACTACAACGCAATACAGTAACTAAGTACAAAGACACAAAGAGAGCTCGGATGACGAGACATCGATGCTGTATTGTGTAAAGATGAAGCTGATATATTTAGGAAAAGTAATATGGACGGGCAGCGAGAGAGTTTGGTTGGCATCAAATTGATGGCAGGAGAAAATAGACACAGCTGGAGTTTTGGATTCGATTTGACGTGATGATCATCGTTGTTTTACGATCTAAATGATTTGGATGATGTGGATGGGGCAGATTTAAAATATCAGTCTGGACAGTATCTGGAAGCTTTTTTTGTTTTTGCATTTTCTATGCTGATTTTAGGAGTTAAATATATTTAATAAATTATATTAATTTGCCTTTCGGATATGCATATGCATGTAAATTAGACTGGATACTAGAGTAAGAATTTATAGAATTATATATATATATATATATGTAATCCAAATTAACATTCATATAAAGGTGTTTTTTTGTTGTTGTTGTTTTATGTTTGTTTTATTGTGTATAAATTAATTATTTAATAAATATTTAATTATTTAATTTATTTTTGACCAGAAAATAAAGCGATTGTTACGTCCCAGGACAAAACAAATATTCATGATATTGCTGGAAATGTAACACTTAACAAAATTGTGCATATAATAATGTTGAGCATGAATAAATTAAAAGCTATTATTCTATTACCAATTTTATATATTCCATTTAAAAGATAATGAATATAGCATATATATTCTATCAATTAATTAATATTTTATTAAAATAAATATATGTATTAATTTATATATATATATATATATAAATTAATGTAATTAATAATTGGTTTTAAAGTATAATTGGTTTTAAAGTATGTTTTAAAATAATAAATTACATATTATTTACATGTATTACAATTTATATAAAGCAAAACTGTGCATAATGTGCATTAATAATTTTTAAGCTATTATTCTTTTAATAATATTATATATTCTATTTAAAAGATACTGAATATAATTAATTATTTATTTAAAATTAAATATTAATTAAACTGATTTCAAATAATAAATGACAATTTACATTTATTACAATTTATTTAATGCTAATTGTGCACATAATAATGTTGAGATGCTGAATATATATAACAAATATTCTATCAATTAATTAATAATTTATTTAAAATTAAACTGTTTAAAAATAAATTATTATTTATATTATTTACATTTATTACAATTTATTTAAAGCAAAATTGTGAGTATAATAAAGTGCATGAATATTTTTCTATTAACAATATTACGCATTCTATTTAAAAGATACTGAATATATATAATATATGTTCTATTAAATAATTCATATTTTATGTAAAATTAAAACTGGTTTCAAATAATAAATTACATACTTACATTTATTACAATTTATTTAAATGTATTACAATAATATAATATTATATATTTATATATATATATATATATATATATATATATATACAGTATACTGAATGTCTTTATAAGGCCTTTTTTTTTAGATATCATCCAGTCCTACCAGATACCAGGAGCGACTAAGCAAAATCACTGGTTTTGGAATTTTTTGTTATTCTTTATTTATTTATTTTTTTAGAGAAATGATCCCGAGCGTAAAGGAGGTCGGGTGTTCGTCTCAAACATCCATTATTTTGGAACGAGAGAGACTGAGCTCAGACAACAGGCGAGGAGGTGAAACGAGGCGAGCGCTTCAGTTTGAAACGCCGTCAGCCTTCAACTCAGGTTTCCATCCAGGTTCACAAGGTGACCAGAGCGCTGCACGCTAACAATGGCTAAAATAAGACCACTGGATTAATTCACTTAATTGATCCCCGAGGGAAACAAACTAACAAAAGAAACAAACCCACTGATGTGAACAACAGCGGCTTCACATACAGCCTCTGCTCTACAACCTACATATGGAGATATTAATCATATTGATAATTATAAAACTACATCACACACACATTTCTCTTGAAGCTTACAGGATATATAGACCTAGTTTTTCTTGCTTTTATTTAGGCTTATTTGCTTTAGGCATTAATAATATACTACTTTAGCTGATACTTCTCTTAGTGTGCACTTAAAATAAACTATTTACTCGGTTTTCTTTCATATATGTGTACTAGGTGATAGACAGATAGATAGATAGATAGATAGATAGATAGATAGATAGATAGATAGATAGATAGATAGATTTATTCAGTATTATGTCATCATGATTTTAAAATCAACATTTAATCAATATTTTTTTTTTATCTTGTTTTAAAAAGTTGAAGAATGAAGAAATATATATATGGGGGACTTTATCAGTATTTACTCAATATTATCGGTTAATTATCAGTATTTAATCAGTATTATTTAATCATAGATTTAAAATCAGCATTTAACCAATATTTGTTTTCTTGTTTTCCAATAAATAAATTACTTTTGAGGAAATGAAAGAGTATATTTAGGGAGTTTTATTAGTATTTACTCAATATTATTGGTTAAATATCATTATTTAATCAGTATTATTTAACTTTGGTTATAAAATCAACATTTATTAAAATATTTGGTCTTGTTTTTCAATAAATAAATAAATTAACAACTTTATAAGAAATGAAGGAATATATTTGGGGGGGCTTTATCAGTATTTACTCAATATTATCGGTTAATTATCAGTATTTTACCAGTATTTCAATTATCAGTATTTTAAGTATTATATTTTTAGTCCAGATTTCCAGGATAGATAGATAGATAGATAGATTTATATTATTTATATTATCGGTTAATTTTCAGTATTTAATCAGTATTATGTCATCATGATTTTGAAAATCAACATTTAATCAATATTTTTTTGTCTTGTTTTCAAGTTTTGAAAAATATCAGAAATTAAGTAAAGGAATACATTTTTTTATTGGTATTCACTCAGTATTATCGGTTAGTAATCACTATTATTTTATTGTGGTTGTAAAATCAGCATTTAATAAAAACATTTTGTCTTGTTTTTCAATAAATAAATGTATAAACAACTTTATAAGAAATGAAAGAATATATTTGGGAGGCTTTATCAGTATTTACTCAATATTATTGGTTAATTATCCGTATTTAATCTGTATTATTTAATCGTGGTTTTAAAATCAACATTTAATCAATATTTTTTTTCTTGTTTTCCAATAAATAAATAAATAACTTTATAGGAAATTAAGGAGCATATTTGGGAGGCTTTATCAGTATTTACTTAATATTATCGGTTAATTATCAGTATTTAATCAGTATTATTTAATCATGGTTTTAAAATCAACATTTAACCGATATTTGTTTTCTTGTTTTGCAATAAATAAATAAATAAATAACTTTATAGGAAATGGAGTATATTTGGGGGGCTTTATTAGTATTTACTTAATATTATCGGTTAATTATCAGTATTTAATAAGTAGTATTTCATTGTGGTTTAAAATTGTCTTGTTTTACAATAAATAAATAAATGAACAACTTTATAAGAAATGAAGGAACACATTTGGGGGACTTTATCAGTATTTTACTCAATATTATCGGTTAATTATCAGTATTTAATCAGTTTTATTTTTATCACGGTTTTAAAATCAGCATTTAATCAATATTTTTTTGTCTTGTTTTCCAGCATAAATAAATGAATAACATTATAAATTAAGACATATATAATATTATCGGTTCATTATCAGTATTTAATCAGTATTATGTCACCATGGTTTTAAGATCAACATTTAATCAATATTTTTAGCCTTGTTGTCCAGGACAGATAAATAAATAAATAAATAAATAAATAAATAAATACATCAATCAATCAGAAATTAAGGAATACATTTGAGGGGCGGTATTCACTTAATATTAACGGTTAATAATTAGTATTTAATCAGTATTATTTCATCATGGTTTTAAAATCAGCATTTAATCAATATTTTAGTCTTGTTTCCAGTATGTATGTATGTATAAATAAATAAATAAATATCTTTATAAGAAATTAAGGAATATATCTGGGGACTTATTTTGTATATTGGTAAATTATTAGTATTTAATCTGTATTATTTCACAATAGATTTAAAACCAGCATAAATAAATAATTTTTGTCTTGTTTTTAAGTTTAAAAAAATATCAGAAATGAAAGAAAGGAAAGATGTTTTTTTATCATTATTCAGTACTATCGGTTAGTAATGAAGTACTATTTCGTCATGGTTTTAAAATCAACATTTAATCAGTATTTTTAGTCTTGTTTTCCAGAATAAATAAATACATACATAATGAATAAATAAACAAATGATGACTAACAAATCTGTCCATTAAAAAACTATTAAGCTGTTAGTCTGAAGCCAGATTTGCTTGCATATTACTGAGCTATTCTGAGTGAACCTTTCGTTTCATGCGAGTGACCTCTCAGTCAGTACCATCAAAAGGTCAATATACAAGCTAATCGCAGTTTATTAATAGACTCTTGTTTGAATGTCTGCTAACACCCTATAATTACGGCGACACATGAGACAGCGTTTTAATCGAGATGTCTGGAGGTCCAAGAAAATCAGCAATGATGAAACCAGTACTCAGTCGGCCTGAATGGCCACTGTACATGAAGGTCAGTGATTGCGTGTTTATGTGATCTCAAAATATTTATATACCGCCATTAGCCCACAGTACAGCACATTATATAACACCTACATTAGCTTTGTATTTATAACCACGATTGTATATTATATAACAACACTTGTCTGTGAAGCGGTTTTATTTTTGCTCTCATTAAGAATTTTTATGAACATTTTTATTTATATTTTGAATTAATTTGTCCTTTTTAATTACAAGGTTAAAATGAATAATAAATACATCAGAAATGAAGGAATACATTTAGGGGACTTTATCGGTATCTACTTTAAATTATTGGTTAATTATTAGCATTTAATCAGTATTGTTCTATCGTGGTTTTAAAATCAGCATTTAATTAATATTTTTAGTCTTGCTTTCCAGGATAGATAAATAAATATACATCAGAAATTAAGGAATAAATTTGGGGGACTTTATCGGTATTTACTTTATATTATCGGTTAATTGTTAGTATTTAATTAGTATTATTTCATCATGATTTTAAAATCAACATTTAATGAATATTTTTAGTCTTGTTTTCCAGGATAGATAACTAAATAAATACATCAGAAAAGAAGAAATACACTTTATCGGTATTTACTTTATATTATTGGTTAATCATTAGTAGTTAATCAGTATTATTTCACCATGGTTTTAAAATTAACATTTAATTAATATTTTTAGTCTTGTTTTCCAGGAGAGATAAATGAATAAATACATCAGAAATGAAGGAATACATTTGGGGGACTTTATCAGTATTTACTTTATATTGTCGGTTAATTATTAGTATTTAATCAGTATTATTTTATCATGGTTTTAAAATTACATTTATTATAATTATAAATTATTTTTAAAATTGATTAAATCCACATTTAATCAATATTTTTTGTCTTGTTTTTCAGTAAATAAATAAACAAATAACTTTATAAGTTAACCCACATTCAACTAAAATTTTTCAGAAAAAACATTCATGGGAACGTTATGGAATGTTAATTTTGAATGTTCTCTGAACATTCTGAAACGGAGTAACATTTGAAAAATGTTACACAAACATTCCATAAATTATGTATAAAACACTTTAAGAATGTTATTAAATATAAGATAACTTTGAACGAACATTCTATTAACATTTCTGAAAGAACGTTTGAGAGAACCTTGCCAGAACGTTCTCTGATAGCTGAAAAGTAGTTTGACCATTTCAAAGCAGCTTTCTAACACTGATGAATCTCCTTCAGGAGCTTCTGTTTCAGGAAACCCGATGACCCTCATAAAGCGCTGAATAAACTGAATGCGTTTAACAGGCGTGTATCACAAACACGAGACAAACGCTGCTCTGCGCTTTTATCAGAGGTGGACACGCGTCCGTTATCACGGCCGAAGACAGACGGATTCGTCCTTTGTCTGTTTCTGGCTTCGGCCAGATGTTCCAATCAACATCTACAGGCCACGCCGTAATTCACGCCAACGGCCCATTAGGCAGCGAGACCTTCACATCCGCGGCCCGATAACTCAACCGGAGCGCCCTGCACTTTCCATTACATGTTCAATATATTCCGCTGCAAAAATGCTCTGGATTTTGAAATATCACGTTATCGATTAGCAGTCGCTTTTAGGATAATGTTTTATCCATTTGATTCACACAGAGCAAGAGCAGCTGCCGGCGATAGAGGACTAACTTTCCAGACGCTTAGGCTGAAGATGCTGCAGATGTCTCCAAACATCAAATCCCACAGAACATCAAGCGTGGAGTGAAATCCTAGAAGCAGCAGAGGGATAATGATTTCTCCAAATCCATTAAAGTCTGCCGATTCCTTATTCTTGCCCGACTACTTTCTCTCAAAGTTAAACGGAACAAAACGATAACATTTTTTAGTATGGTGTTTCGGGAGAAAAACATCTTCAGAATAAATAATAAATATATATTTTTATTATTATCTTTTTAATTTATTTCAACTATAAGTTATGTTAAACCCAATAAAGCCTGACATATGAAATATTAGTCCAAAAATAGAAGTTTTTATTTAACCTAAACCTAACCTAATTTATTTAAATCTATCTATTTACTTATTTACTTTTTTGTTAATTATAAGTGGTGATTAAAAAATTTACTTATTACTATTTTTTAAATGGAACAGTTTATGTAACCTTATTTAACCCAAAATATACTTCATTATATGTATTTTCTAAATAATTAGGAGTGTGTAAATTAAGTAATTTTAATATTAATTAAATTAAATTATTAATAATTAGTACCATTTAAAGAATGACATACAAAACATTAGTGTTGTTTAAAAATGTATTTATTTTATAACCGTAATTAAATTTTTAAAATATTTTAGTTTTAAAACATTATTTTTATTCTGTGTGTGTCTATATATATATATATATATATATATAATGTTTTAAAACTAAATTATTTTTAAAATTTAATTAAGGTTATATAATAAATAATACATAATAATTTATTTATTTGCAGTTTATTTAGCCTTTAGACAAAATATATTAAATATTTTAAATTATTTTTTATTAGTTCCATTTAACCCCGTAAAGCCCGACATATAAAATATTAGCCCAAAAATTGAACTTTTTATGTAACCTTTAGACAAAATATTTTAAAAGAAAAAAAAACAAAACATTATTTTTATTCTGTGTGTGTGTGTGTGTGTGTGTGTGTGTGTGTTTACTTAGTTATACTTAGTTATTTAATTATTATTTAATTATGTTAATTATAAGTGGTGTTTTAATGAATTTTTTAATGAAACTGTTTATATAACCTCATTCAACTCAAAATATATTTAAAGGCCCAAACTAAGCAAACATATGTAATCTGATGCAAATCTGAGGCCAAAAAGTGAGATGAAAATCCAATAGCTTGTAACGTAAGTCAGGCAGATCTTTATAACAGTATAGCATTAGTAATATCAGTGGTCACTCTATATCTCCAATAATATGTCTGAAATTCAAGAGATGAGATTGAGATTCAAACATATAACACAACGCAATCCAATTATGATTGAGAGAGAACAAATAAACAAGATTTGAGATGTTTTGGAGTCTTAGGAAGGAACAGTGAAAGTAAAGCTTCTGGAAACAAACGTTCCTCAAAAGATCCTGATGATCAGATTTGAGACTAAACATTGATTGATGGAGAATCAAGTAAAGCCAAGCTGCTTCAGTCCAGTAGGCGTTCATCTGGAAATATTACTACAGTTATTCTGACGTTTGCTTGATAAAACATCAGTCAAGATTTGACAGCAAAAAGACAACAGCAGGCAATAGCAGGTGGATTTTTGGCCTTTTACTTGATCGAAAACTCTAAACTATCAATCGGATGACAAAAGGCACGGAGTAGATCGAGTGCAACCGGTTTATCTGCAATCACGTTGATCATTTATAGACTAAACTTCAGCCGGTGATCTGTTCGGTAACCTCCTAACACTCAGCAGCAGCTCGTTTTGTTGTAAGAGACTGAAGATGTCATGACTCATTAAAGTGAGTTGTTGTGATGCCCAAGGGGAGACTTTATGTAAGCAGAGAAATGACCATCAGCACATACTGTACAAATCCCTCCCGAGCGGAGGCTTTCATGTCGTCATGCCATACGCTCATATACTTCTTCAACAGTTATAAACACATTCCTCTGAGCTTCAATGTGCCATCAGACTGGATGATTATATTTATTCAGTACAGTGTAAAGATTCTCATTTAGACTGCAAGTGGGACAGATTATTGGAGTAAGTTTTAGAAGAAAATACCATTTTAGTTCTAATTTCTTTGTAATTATTGATTTAATTTACTAGCATTTTCTAAGTGAAATTTCATTTAATTTCTTTAACAAACTTTAAAGCAACTTACCATTTCAACTGACAACCAGAGTTAATGACAATCTTGTTATTTTAGTCATTTTTAGATATTATTATAGGTTTTATAAATATTTTAAATTATTTCTTTCTTTATTTTATTATATTTTGTTGTTATTAGTTTATGTATTTCATTTTAATGTATATACTTTGTTTTTATTTTATTTTAATATTAGTTTTAGTTATTTTTAGTACATCAAGTTAAACTAAATGAAAATTAGAATCCTGGAAACTAGCTGAAATAAAATAAGTGTAATTTCTGTATGTTTTATTTTATTTCTATACTTTATTGAATTTATTTTATTGTTTATTTTATTTTACCAAATAACGTGTTTTTTTAAAGTTCTTGATAGGTAAAATGCATTTTGTGTTTTAGTTTTTATATTTGAGTGTATATTATAGCTTTTATTAATATTTTTAATTCATTTTTAAAATTGCATTTTTGTCATTTTTTTAATATGTCTGTATTTTGCTTTTGTTATTATTTATTCAGAATTAGTTGTAGTTATTTTAGTATGTCAAGTTAAACTAAATAAAAGTTTTTTTTGCTAGATAAATTTTTATATATATTTTTTATGCTATATTTTATCTTTTATATTATATTTTTTCTTTATTTTATCAGATAAAGTGTTGTTGTTGCTTTTTTAACAAGGAATGGTTATGGTTTTAGTTTTAATTTTATTGTAATAGTCCTGTTGATCACATAAATCCATTCTGGTATTTTTATTTTTATTTATTTATTTATTTAAATTTGTATTATTTCTTTATCCAGTTAGCTCCTGATAGATAAAATGTTTTTGTATTTATTTAGCTATTTTATTTTAGTAATTTTTAGATAATATTGTAGCTTTTATTATATTTTCTGCTGTTCTTTTCATTTTAATGAAAGTTTTTGCCATTTTATTTAGTTTTTAATATGTCTATATTTTGTTTTTATTATTTTCAGTATTAGTTGTAGTTAAGTACATCAAGTTCAAATCAAATAAAAATTAGATTTTTTTTTTAAGAACAAGTAATGTTTATGGTTTTAGTTTTAGTTTTACTATATTAGGATATGAATTAATTTTTTATTGATTCATTTCTTTTTAGTTTTTTATCCAATTAGTTCCTAAAAACTGTATTTTGTATTTATTTATTTATTTTTTTAATAGTCAATCTTGTTTACTGAAATCCATCAGATTGAAAAGGGGGCAAAATAAACTGTTAAATAGATTGTTTGTCCAAATATAATATAATACTCAGATAAGTGCAGGTCACAGCAGTTCACCCAGACACGTTCCTCTGCTCTGACGATCTTGACTGTCGTCTGTCTGGTCAAAGCCACTGACTCATACATGTACATGGAGTTCTGCTGAGTCAGACACTCATGGCTCTTACATCCGTCAAGGCCCTTCACAGCAGCTGCTGCTAAACATGAACACTTGCTCCAAATGTAGTTCGGACACTCAGAAGTCGTTAGTTTCACCTTTTATAACATGCATAGCTCCGCCCCTCAAATCTGATTGGATGAGTCACGTTTGAATGTAAAATACAGGAACAACCAAACATTCTATTCATTCTAAAGTTCCATTTTTCAAGATACAATTATTTAGATCACCACTCTGATGAACAATACCAAAGATATGCGAACAAAACGCAAGTTTTTGGCTTATGCTTTCCATATACAACACTTGCCACAGCTTTTCAATCACTAAAACACTTAATATTTTCAGTATTAGTTTTAGTTGTTTTAGTGTTTTTTTTTTAACAAGTAATGTTTATGGTTTTAGTTTTAGTTTTAGTTTTTGATCTAATTAGTTCAATTTTATGTTTATTTATATGTTTATTTATGTTTATTTATTTTATGTTTCTATTTATATAGCTTTTATTCAAACATTTAATTCAATTTTGTTGTGTTTTGGTCATTTTTATTACAGTTATTTCAGTACATCAAGTTAAACTAAATGAAAATTAGAAATGTTGTCTGAAATAAAAAATAAGCTACATTTTTGTATATTTTATTTTATTTTTTACTTTATTTGATTAGATGAAGTTTTTTTTTTAAACAAGTAATAACTATAATAGTTCTGTATTTTTCATTTATATTTAATTTTTTATGTAAAAATAAAATATATTTTGTTTATTTAGTTATTTTATTTTAGCATTTTTTAGATACTATTATAGCTTTTATTAATACTTTTCATTCATTTTTATTTTCTGTTGTCCTTTTAATTTTAGTTATAGTTTTTGTCATTTTTATTCTTTTCGTATTTTATTTTAATATGTCTATATTTAGTTTTTATTTATTTTTCAGTATTAGTTATTTTAGTACATCAAAGTTCAACAAAATAAAAATAGAAATGTTGCTTTGGAAACTAGCTGAAATGACATAAGTTTAATTTTTGTCAATTTTATTAAAATTTTTTAATGTTTAATTTTTGTCAAGCTTACTTTATCAGATAGATTGTGTAATGTTTATGGTTTTAGTTTTAATTTTACTATAATAGTCCTGTTGATGACATAAATCCATTCTGTTATTTTTCATTTATATTTATTTTTTTTATTTTAGTTTTTTATCCAATTCGTTTCTCATAGATAAAATTAATTTTGTAATTATTTAGTCATTTGTAGATACTATTATAGCTTTTAGTAATACTTTTAATTAATAACAGCAAGCGATTCAAAAACACTTAATGTGAAAAACACTTAATGTACTAAGGCACTCATATTAAAAGACCCAAATTCAGTAAAGACCTCATTGAATATGCATACTATAGCCCAGAAAATGATTGTACGCATTAAAATACTTGCAAATTGCCATGGAAGTGTGTATAGCTTGGTAACCATAAACAGCCTACAGTTAATAAATGCCATTATGAAATCATTGTTAACTGAGATTATTGTCATAAATAAATGTTACAAAGTAAAATACCACAGTAAATCATACCACAAGAGAGTCATAAAGTGCATTAAACTCACCCAGCATCACTTGCGTTCCCACATATTAAGGCGTCCTTGGCTCCTTCCACTTTGAAGTAATTATCTGGAAGAATAAAAAAAAATAAGAGTCTGAGATTCAAAAATCAGACAAACGCTCTTGATTACTGATTATTACATCTCTGAAAAATGCAGAGTAAAGTTGGGTTTCTTTTCATCATTTTTATGCGTTGGTGTATTGTAATCAATCAGCATTTTTTAATTACTAAAGAAAAGTAGCAGCAGTGAACAATTTTTAACTACATTTTTCATTAACCCTGTAGTGCAGCCATTTGTAAATCACACAAAAATATGATTTTTTTTAACAAACTTTATATTTATATTAATTTGTGCAATGGTAATATTATTTATACACTCTTATGGTAGATAACATTTTTTTTGAAACAGCTTTTATTATTATTATTATTTATTTTTATTTTTTTTGTATTTTAATTTTACATTTTGTAATTTGCCATTTTAAATATTGCTATTTAGCTTTAATTTATTTCTTTCCATTTTAGCTTTATTATTTTAATTTAATTTAATTAATTTTGAGTTTTTAAAAACTTTTTGTTAATTTGACATTTTTAATTTAACATTTCTATTTAGCCTTAATTTACTTATTTCCATTTTAGATTTATTATTTTAATTAAATTTTAATTCTTAATAATTTTAATGTTTGGGTTTTTGAGAACTTTAAAGCAAGAACATTATAATTCCATGTATAATAAAAACTGTAAAAAATAAATAAATAAATGAAATTATAAAAGTATTAATTCTGAGAGAATCACTATGCCTCAAAAGGTTAAAATGACATAAAATGATCTTAAAAAGATGAAAATGCTGTAGCTTTGCAGTGCTTTGTTGCAAAATAGTAAATAAATTACTGCTGTTCTTAACTGTATTTTTTATCTTTGATAAATTAGAGTGTTTTCTAGCTTTTTAAATAGAATCTCAATGAATGTGTCAGCATTCACAGATAGATTTATACATGACATTTACCATTCAAATGTAATGTAAATTTCATGTTTATTTGCTGCCACTGCATTGGAGATCTGAAAACCACTGCCAGAAAAAAAAATCCAGCTCTGATTCAGAATCCCAGTTTACAACTTTTACAAATCTTTTTTAAAAGTTATGTAAATGTTAGGACAAAATATTTTTAAAATAATGTTCTTATAACCTTATTAATATTTTATATATATATATATATATATATATATATATTTTTTTTTTTTTTTATATGTTATCAACATTCTCAGAACACCCTTATGATGATTTGTACTTGATGAATGTTCTCATAATGTTCAGAGAAAGAAAAAACAAAACAAAATAAACATTATTTATATTTTGGGTAAAAATAATTAGTAGAATGCTTCAAAAACGTTTTAGCAACCTTTAAACAATGTTCTAATCACAACAAGAAAATTAGATCTTTGAATGTTCTTAGAATATTGAAAGGAAACTTTAAAAAAAAAAATTGTTTTGAATAAAAATAAACATTTCTGTAACTTTTAAATGACGTTCAAAATTAAAAATAAATTAAATCTTAAAAATCGTACATTAAAAATAAAAGTTTAAATAATGTAAAATAAACATTCTGTAAAACTTTTAAGAGACACTTTGTAACCTTTAAATAACTTTCTAATCATAACACGAAAACTAGATGTTTTAACTTTTCTTAAATAATATTAAAAATAACTTTAAATTAAGTAAATTTTTTTAGGTAAAATAAAATTCGTAAAACTTTTAGAAACGCTATGTAACCTTTAAATAACATTCTAATCATGATCAGAAAACTAGACATTTTAATGCAAATAAAATATCAAAAGTAAACGTTTGAAAAAAAAAAAATTGTTACAAATTTTAAGAAACGCTTTGTAACCATTAAATAACGTTCTAATCATAACACGAAAACTGGATGTTTTAACCTTTCTTAAAATATTAAAAATAACTGTTTAAATAATGTTATATTTTGGCTAAAATAAAATTTGTTAAACTTATAAAAAATTCTTTGTAACTTTAAATAACATATTAATCATAACACCAAAACTGGATGTTTTAACCTTTCTTAAAAAATATAAAAAAAAAAATTGTTTAAATAATGTTATATTTTGGCAAAAATAAAATTCGTAAAACATTTAAGAAACGCTTTGTAACCTTTAAATAACATTAATAACATTAAATAACGTTCTAATCATAACACGAAAACTGGATGTTTTAACCTCTTTCTTAAAATATTAAAAATAACTGTTTAAATGTTATATTTTGGCTAAAATAAAATTTGCTAAACTTTTAAGAAACACTTTGTAACTTTTAATAACATACTAATCATAACACGAAAACTGGATGTTGTAACCTTTCTTAAAATATTAAAAATACAAATAATGTTATATTTTGGCTAAAATAAAATTTGTAAAACTTTTAAGAAATGCTTTGTAACCTTTAAATAATGTTAATAACATTAAATAACGTTCTAATCATAACACGAAAACTCTGTTTTAACCTTTCTTAGAATATTAAAAATAACTGTTTAAATAATGTACAATTTTTTAGGTAAAAAAAAAATGTACATTTTAAAAAACACTTTGTAACTTAAATAACGTTCTAATCATAACACGAAAACTAGATGTTTTAACCTTTCTTAAAATATTTAAAATAACTGTTTAAAAAATGTTATATTTTGGCTAAAAAGAAATTCGTAAACTTTTAAGAAACACTTTGTAACTAAATAACATTCTAATCATAACACGAAAACGGGATGTTTAACCTTTCTTAGAATATTAAAAATAACTTTTTTAAAAATATAAAAAAAATTAAATTAGTAGAACAGTTAAGAAACCTAAATTTGTTACACTGTAAAATAAAGTCGTTTCAACTTTAAAAAGTAAGTGTTCGTGCTGCCTAAAAATTTCAAGTTTACTCAACTTAACATTTCATGCTGACTAAACTTAAAATTTTAAGGCAGCACAAACTTTTTTTTTTTTTCCTCCAGTGTAGGATTTTCCATGATCAATTATCTAATGGTATATTTGCATATTTAAAAAGCACCTTAAATAGCTTCAGTCTGACATTTTAAAAGTGTAACTCAACAGTAGCTTGAGTTTGAAAGCAGCATCTCAACACTGCAATCAATACATGTGGATTTTCAGAAACTGAAGCTGCTGTGCATAAGCTATAGCCTGTGGTTTGTTGGGAGGAGATAGATGCACACAGCGTCTGTTTTTCCTCCGACTGAAGAGAGTGGCTGAGAGATTACGCGGCTCGGTATCCGTCGCAGGTTTTATCTGCTCTGGTTTTCGCTCTCGGTTCCATCACTCGGGGCCCGAGTGCCGCTGGCGACGGAGGCCGGAGGGGGAAACGCCGTTTGGCACGTGGCCCGATCCGGCCGTCCAGCTGTCAGCGTTCTGTGTTTCAGCAAAACCTTAAATGTTTCTGCTGCGTGCACCGGAAAAGGTTATGGACCTGAATGCATCACATTTGATTGATTCTACCGCTCAGTGTCCATCAGATCTTCGCTAATAATGGTTGTTATGATAGTAAACGCTCTTAAATTCAGCGGTTCTGTATGTTTTGGAACTGCAAACCATGACAAAGCACTTGAGGAGAAAGCGTCTTGTCTATTTCTGTCTGTGTCCTACATCTGCGTTGTGCGGGTCAACTCATCGAGTGCCAGCGCTGTCCTAATTGCTATTCTAATGAAATGAGACCAACCAAAAATACGACTAAATCTCATCTTAGACGTCGCTCTTCTGACGGTATTGTCATTCAGCTGCTGAATTATGATCAACATGCTTTATATTACAATCTGCATGTGTGAAAGTGTACAGGTGATGCACACAACTGGTCATTTCTTGAGTTTAGTCTAACTATGATTGAACTTTTTATTTTCATTTTATTTGCAGTATATGCAACTGGTCCCAGTGCTCCAGAGCTATTTTATTTCATTTAATTTCATTTCATTTTATTTTATTTGCAGTTTATGCAACCGGCCCTAGTGTTGTAACTGTAAACTAAAATTGAAGCAAATTAAATTAAATTAAATTTATTTTTTTTTTATTTAATTTCATTTGCAGTATATGCAACTGGCCCTAGTGCCCCAGAGCTATTTTATTTAATTTTATTTTATTTTATTTTCAGTTTATGCAACCCGCCCCAGTTTTGTAACTGTAAACTAAAACTAAAAAAAAAAAAAAAAAATTACATAAACACTTGGATGAGTAATTTAATTAAATTGTAAATAAAATAAAATGTAATTATTTTTCATTTCATTTAATTACATTTGCAGTATATGCAACTGGCCCCAGTGCCTATTTTCTTTTCTTTTCTTTTCTTTTATTTTATTTGCAGTTTATGCAACCGGCCCCAGTGTTGTAACTTTAAACTCAAAGTGAAACAAAAAATCTTTAAAAAAAGCAGAAATTAATTAAATACTTGGATGAGTAATTTAATTCAATTGTAAATTAAATTAAATTAAATTATTTTTCATTTAATTTCATTTTCAATTTATTTTATTTTATTTTCAGTTTATGCAACCGGCCCCAGTTTTGTAACTATAAACTAAAACAAAAACAAAAATTACATAAATACTTGGATGAGTAATTTAATTAAATTGTAAATAAAATAAAATGTAATTATTTTTAATTTCATTTAATTTCATTTGCAGTATATGCAAGTGGTCCTAGTGCCCCAGAGCTATTTTATTTTATATTATTTATTTTTTTATTTGCAGTTCATTTGCAGCTGAAACTACTGAAACTAAAAAAAGTAGAAATTAAATTACATAAATATTAATTGAAAAACGAGAATTAGAAATTATCCCTTAGCACCTAACAAAAATAATTTAAATTAAAATTAAAGTACTGAAATTAATAAACAATAAATATTAATTTGAAAAAAAATTAAATAATTGCACAAAAGTAAATTTTATTAAATTTAAACAAAAATTCAAATGAAACGTAAATTAAATGAAAATTAGAAATGTTGCTTTTAAATAAATAAAATAAAAATATGTATGCTTAGGTACATTTGAACTATTAAAATGACAAACTGAACTGAAATAAATCTAATTTAAAACTTTAATATTTTGAAAACTAATACAAATGACTACAACATTACTGCTACTAAAAAATGTCTCAAGTGTGCTCAAGATTTGCCAAGACGTCTGCAATCCAAGGTTAGAGATCTCATTAAATGATCATCAAATGATCTGAGCTCATATTACTGTATAGCAACTACTTGTCTCTGTTTGTATTTCTTTTCCACTCTCAATTTCCTCTCATCTCGACACCAGAATATCAGAGAGACTTGAAAATGAACTCTTGTGACTTGCACCAGTAAGAAACCACCTAAAACCTGCTAAAACCCACTCAGAAGACCTTAGCCACCCACATCATCTGCAGAAAATCATGTTTCTCCCATAATATATGAAATGGAAAATAGCTATTGTTTCGATGTCTGTAGTTTTATGCACTTCCACCAAGTATTCAGACTTTATACTGACCTTCATTAGTGACGAAATCCTCCAGAGAGGACCAGGTTCTGTTATTGCAGAAGAAAGTGCTGTTGTTGTATGAAGGTAAGGTGGTGTTGAGACAGTGTGCAGTGCTGCGGACGCATTTCTGCCGCAGGTTCCCCATGAAGAGCTGCAGGCCGATGAGGGCGAAGACGCTGAGACAGAAAACCGTCAGGATCATCACGTCCGCCAGCTTCTTCACCGACTGGATCAGCGCGCCGACGATGGTCTTCAGGCCTGAGATGAGCAACGGCACAAGAACATAATAATGATGAACTAAATTCAAGTGAGAGTTTTTATCATTATTTTTCTAAGCAATTAATAAAATCAAACTATATTTTTTTTCAGGGTTTTGCATCATTCAGACTTGGATTGAGAATGCCTGTTAAATTCAGACTCGATTTGAACTGAGAATTGAGATTTATTTTTTTTTTTAAGTATGTGTGTATATATATCATTTTTTTTTGTACAATTTATGATTAGACATATTGGTTACATCATACATAAATATAAAAATATGTTACATTATTTTATTTAGAATATTAATTTAAATGATACATTTGATTAACAATTTTAAATAGTGTCAGTGACATAAAAAGTATATTATTTTTTATAGAATTGTATGTATGTATATATATATATATATATATATATTCATATTTTATTATTTTATATATTCCATTATCTTTTTCTATATAATACGTATTTGGGGATATATATATATATATAGTATATATCGTACATTGTAAGAATTTATTTTATTTGTATAATAATTTATAATTTATTTGTATTTTATTTAGAAAAATAATTTAAATTATTTATTTTATTTTAACTTTAAATAGTGTCAGTGACATAAAAAGGTATATTTTTTATTATTGAAATAAATAATAATGTAATTATTAATGTATATTTATTGAAGATATTTCATTATCTTCAATAAATACACATTTTTATACATTTTCCAAATCACCCATAATTTTTTGGTATAATACATATTTTAATTAAGCTGAAAAACAGTTAAGAAATGTATTCATAAAAAAGGCAATAAAATAAATATTTGGAGGAATATAAGTTTGGATCAGTACGATTTTTAATGCTTTTTATAGGAGACTTTTCTGATCATCAAGGCTGTGTTTATTTAATTAAAAATACAGAAAAAAATTATATTGTGAAATGTTAATGCTATTTAAAATAGTGGTTTCTATTTTAATATACTTTAAAATCGAATTTATTCCTTTGAATTTTCAGCATCACTACTCCAGTATCACTGTAAAAAACAAAAAACACAATTTGTTGCGTCAACTTAAAATAAAAAAAAATCTAATTCCAATTCAGCTTCCTGTGTGATTTTGCCAATTCAAATGAACTCATGAATTTAAAAGGATTCTCAAATTCTGAATGTTGCCAAACCTCGGATCACATCTTAGACATTAAAGCATCCGTCAAAACCACATTAAACCACAAACACAGCACACAACATCAGGCCTGTCTTTACAAACATTTGTGGGTGCGGGAAGCACACAAAATGTGACAGTTCATAGCAGATGCTTCCATGGAACGAAAAAATGCACTTTTCTTCTAGAATACATATGTATATATAATATATGTGTGTTAGTGTGTGTGTGTTTCAGTTTAATACTTATATATGTTTTCTCATTCCATAAGAAGCATCTGCTTGTTGGCTCAGCATGCAAACTCGTCTACAGCTACCCATGCCTTCAACACGTCAATGAGACTTTTGGAGTGAGTTAACCGAACCCGGAGCTGACAGCTGAAGGTAACGTGAACCCTCCACCCTGATGTAATTTCACTTGTGTGTGATTGACCTACAATACAACATGTTGCACCTGGAGGTCCTCAGTGAAGCCGCTTCGGCGTCTAATGTTAACAGCTGTAATTGAGTGCAAAAGTGGCCGTCTAGTTTTACAGCAGCAGTATTTTTTCCATTCATTTTTCCCATTGGGATTTGTTAAAAGAGCCATGAACCAATACAACCAAACGGACAGTCTTCATTTTCAGATTTAAATTAGATCAAAGTTATAGCAAGTCCTTAAGGAAAAAACTTCTATATGTAATTTAAATTGTCTTGTTTTTTTTCATTTAATTAAATGTGTATATATATATATATATATATATATAAAATAACATTTAATTCAATTTAGTTTTAAGTAAATATATAGAGTAATTAAATATATATGTTAATTAATATTAATTAAAGTTAATTCATTTAAATTGTTATTTTTTAAATTAAATGTAATGTAATTTGATGTTATGAGTTATTGTTAAAAATACATTTCCCTTTGGAGAAAATGAATGAAAGTTTTTACTTCGGGAAATCAGACTGTTGCACTCTATGGAATTTAGTTGGACCATTGAGTTAAATATCACTGAAACCTGGAGAAAAACAAGCCAAAGCGGTTTCCACAGCTCAGGCTGGTCTGGTTTCAAATGTTTTAGAGGTTTTGGCCACATAAACCAGCTACCCAGCTAACAGGGAATGTTCTCAGAACGCTCTGGAAAAAAATTCTCAAAGTTATAAACAAATGTTCTAGTGTTAATGTTTGTTTGAAATTGTCTTGCTCTCAAAATGTTAGAACAAAAATGGAACATTCCAGAAACATTTTTTAAATGTAACAACTTTTAGAATGTTCAGAAAACGTTCAAAAGTAACAATCCTAACAAAAACGGAACATTCCAGAAACATTTTTTAAATGTAACGACTTTTAGAATGTTCAGGGGATGTTCAAAAGTAACATTCCGAATGTTTGCAAATGGAACGTTTCCTAAATGTATCTTCGATTTTTTAAAACAGAATGTTTAGAACGCTCAGAAATAATATTTTCAAAACGTAATGGGAACATTAGAACATATTTGTGACCCTGGACCGCAAAACCAGTCTTAAGTAGCAATAGCCAAAAATTCTTTGTATGGGTCAAAATGATCGATTCTTTAGGATATTAAGTAAAAATCAAGTTTCAAGAAGATTTTCTGTAAATGTCCTACCGTAAATGTATCAAAACGTAACTTTTGATTAGTAATATGCATTGCTCAGAACTTCATTTGGAGAACTTTAAAGGATTTTACCAATATTTAGATTTGTTTTGCACCTGCAGATTATAGATTTTCAAATAGTTGTATCTCAGCCAAGTACTGTCCTATCCTAACAATCCAAATTCTAAAAATCACCCTTATGACTGGTTTTGTGGTCCAGGGTCACATTTTTGTTAGCTGGGGTTTTTTATCAGCAAAAGTCTCATTTTCTACACTGTGCATTTCCACATTTCCAAGAGTGTTTTGGAAGTGTCAGAAATGCGTTCGGGTGATTTTGGTCATCCATTAGCACCGCAGGCCTCGGCGTTTCGCGGCCTCTCACCTGGGATGACTGAGATAGTTTTCAGTGCTCGTAGAACCCTGAATGTCCGTAACGCTGAGACATTGCCCAGGTCCACAAACTCAGTAACATATCTGCAATAAGCCAGAATTGGAGCACAGACAATGACAACAACACCAACAACAGGCCAACAACACAGCGGAGAATGAAGCAGGATGTCGGGAAGTTGCGAACTGGAGAACACAGTGCGGGAAGAACCGGATGCGGGTCAAATCCTGAGCTGTCGGACTGGACATTGAGCAACACTGTGAGCCGTTCCCTCGCGCACGGCTTTCGGGAACCGCTTACCTGGGATTACGGAAATTGTTTTCAAAGCGCGGAGGACCCTGAACGTTCGGAGAGCTTGCAGATTGCCTACTTTTATAAATTCTGTTAGAAACCTGCGGAGTCAGATTACAGTTATGTGGATAAAAAGGACAAACAACTGAAAGACAAAAAAGGGAGAAAATTAAAACGTCAAACAACTCAAATCATGTACTTTTTCCTCCTTTAAAGTAATAGTTTGGCCAAAAAGGTCTATATTTTTAAAATCTGAATGGCTTTAGGTCTTCCGTGGAACATAAAAGAGATTTTTCGCAGGTCGTCTCATGCAATGAAAGTGAATGGGGACCAATGATGTCGAGAACAGAACCATAAAAATATTTCACAAAATAGTAACAAAGAATTTTAGATATTAACCCTTTAACTGTCACCCGTTCCCTCAAGTTTACTTTACTATATTACAAAAAATCCTAATCTAGACAAACTATATATCGTTGGAAAGATCTAGGGCTCCTAAATAGATATTTGTAGTTTTGTGTTACAAATGATGTAGGAAAAGTAATTTGTGACAAGATTGCACCTTGAAAATCTGACAAAAAGACTTTCTTTGTTGTCTTTTTTCCTACCACGCTTTAGAAATCATAAGAAATTATATATCAGTTGAAAATCTTAAAATTCATTCTTTGAAAGCCATTTTATAATCAGACATTGTATTACCATGGAAAACGTACATCAAAATCGTATTACAAAATGTTTTCTTCCTTGAATTATAAAAATGTAAATTTGGATATTATATCAATATTTATAATTATATTAATAAGTCATCCTGAGATTTTAGGTTAATGTTTCAATAATTTAAGATGTTTGATGTTAATGTCTGAATATATAAAATATTACATAAATAAATAAATAAATAGGTTAATGTCTTAATAATTTAAGATGTCTGATGTTAATGTCTGAATATATAAAATATTACATAAATAAATAAATAGGTTAATGTTTCAATAATTTAAGATGTTTGATGTTAATGTCTGAATATGTAAAATAATAAATAAATAAATAGGTTAATGTTTCAATAATTTAAGATGTTTGATGTTCATTTCAGATATATAAAATATTAAAATTATTTCAATTTCAATTTCAAGTTTTAATTTTTCTTTATGCATTTTTTTAATCATCTGAAACAGGCTGCATTTATATTCCAATCCAATTTTTTTTTTTTACATTTATTCCAAAGTTCTGCTTTAAATAAATTAGTCTGGGCTTGCCATTTATAATAAATGTTGTTTATAATTAATGCTACTATAATTTATGTTTGTTTTAAACTTACTGTCTATTTTTCATTCCTGTTTTGCTCTGAATACAATGAAAAGTGTAAAAAAAAACAACAAATGAGTAGTGATAAGAACTAAATTACACATTTATATAATTTTATAAATTTTGCAAACATTTATTTGTCAGTACTTTATTTCTGAATGCAATAATACATTGTGACTTATAAACCAATCCAACTATTTTCTGGAAAATAATTATTTAAAAAGTAATTATTTAATTACTTAAATGTAAAGTTTGCAAATTTTTTAAGTTTTTTTGTTTTGTTTTGTTTACTGAAACATTTTTTTTTCTAAATGTATAGATTAAATATAGTTTATGCAACCGTTTTTGTTGTTTCCTGGTAAAACACACATAATAGTATTTGATATTGTTATGGTGTATTATATTAGTTTTTTAAGCTTGTCATTTTACGCCTTTTTATTTTGTGTTCCACAGTAGAAAGTAAATCATATGAGTTTGAAACAACATTACAAGTGAGAGAATTTTTTTTTTGTGAAATATGTCTTTAATTTGGCACAGACTGGTTTTGAGGGACGGGACAAAGTATCCTGATTGAATTAAATCACACAGGATGGGTAATTCAGAGACGAGGCCTAAACGGCGTAAAGATGCGACTACGTTTGACTATACGACGCTGTTCTGTTTCTATAGAAACTAGTATTCGGCGGTAAGCGTTTATGATTTATCTGCGCTTCGCTGTCATCCGTCTGGCTTTAATGAAGTCGGGCTAGCGTTCCTGTCAACATCCCAATACACCCGTGACTTATTGGCAGCGAGGTCCATCTGATGTCTCTGAGACATCCGGTTCAAGGACAAGCGGCCTGTTAAAGCTTGAGAAATAAAGCCATAAAGGCCAACGAGAAATAAGCACTTCATCACAGCAGAGCTCACTGAGATTCATCTGAAACCGCTGGGATTTGGACAGAAGTTTAGGTATTTAAAGAGACAGTTCATCTAAAAATTACAGTTCGCTCACCCTTGGGTTTTTACTTACGAGTTTGTTACTTGAGTTGAACATTAAAAAGATATTTTGAATAATTTCGGAAAGCAAACAGTTGACGGTAGCCATTGACTTCAACAGTCTCCCATGAAAGTCAATGGCTACCAGCAACATTTTGGTTTCGAACGGTCAATAAAACATCTTTCTTTGTGTTCAACTTTAGAAAGAAACTCATATAGGTTTGTGAAAACTTGAGGGTGAGTAAATAACACAACTTTAATTTTTGGGTGAACTGTCTCTTTAAGATTTTTTTTGTCATAAGATGTATAAACATTGTTGAATCCTTTAGGGTTTACGTGGAAGAAACTATGATGCAGAGCAGAACCAAATGAATATGAAAGAAGTAAACTTTAAGTATCATGAGAAAGTTATTTAATTGATATTTTCTGAAAAAAAGAGTTTATTGTGATATGAAAGTTTGCTGGAGGGAATCACTAAGAATGAATCATGCTGTTTATCTGACTCATGATCCACTGAATGATTTGTGCTAATCAGGTTTGTGGGTGGTTAGTAAATCATGCAAATACTGTAAGCGCAAAAGTGACTCAACTGTTTAGTTAATTTGCTTTGTTAAAAATTTTATCCCAGTCCTGTGTATTGAAAATAACTGTAGATATATTTAGGTTTTTTATTTTGTTTGTTTGTTTAAAGAAATTTTCTATTGTAAAATATTTAAGAATGTCATTTATTCTCATGATGCAAGGTTGAATTGTTTTTCTGAATATATATATATATATTTTGGATTCTTCACAAATTCTTTTTTTTTTTAAAGAAACTGCATTTATTTGATCTGTAAAATCTATCAAATATATTTTTTATTTAAAATAACTGTTTTCTATTCTAAAATATTTACTTTTTTTTAGGATTCTTTATTTTATTTATTGCTTATTTTTTTAAGAAACTGCATTTATTTGATCTGTAAAATCTATCAAATATATTTTATATTTTATATTTTTTTTATTTAAAATAACCATATTATATTCTAAAATATTTTAGAATGTCATTTATTCCCATGATGCAATGCTGAATTTTTTTCTCAGTCTTAGTTTTATTTTTTTTTAGGATTCTTGATTATTTGTTTTTATTATTATTATTTCATTTTATTTATTTATTTGAAAGAAATTGCATTTATTTGATGAAATCAGTCAGTTCAGCATTTATGTGAAATAGAACTGTTTTGTAACATTATGAATGCCTTTACTGTCACTTTTTATAAATTTAATGTATCCTTGATAAATAAAAGTATTATATATATAAAAAAAAACCCTTATCAATCCCAAACTTTTGAATAGTAGAGTAAATTATAACTATTTTAGATGGAAAAAAACATCGACTAACATCATAAAGGACAAATAAATCTATAAACATATATTACATATAGTAAATAATAAAATATAAAATGAATAGATTAGTTGTTATATTTACAATAAAATTTCCTACAATATGTAAAAGTTAATATTCTTGTAGGAGTATTGCTGTTCATTTTTAGGAATACATTTGAATTAATATTAATTATAATTAATGATTAGTTAATAGTTATTAATTCATTCACTTTAATTCTTTATACATAGGCCTATACACGTACATGTAAACCCTTAATTCAAATCCCTTTTTATATATTTCTATCTATACGGAGGCATCTTTAAAAGTTTATTCCCCAGGATATTTAAGGTTTTACATTTTCTTTTTAAGTGAACGAGCCCATAACTGAGGTGAAAATGATATTATTGGATGTGAACGGCACTCAGTGACACATTCATATGATGCTGCGACTCCGGGGAACGCGTCCGCTTCCACGCTCACCTCTGTTGCCATGGCGACGTGTGTTTTGGGATTGGGGTCAAGGACGGGGTAAGAGCTTGTAACAATTAATCACAAATATAGACCCCCTGCCTTTTTCAGTTCTAGCATCGGCGGGTCAAGCAGCTGAGATTAGATTATTACAGCCTATTGAAAATAACAACAGCGCCTTTATTGTTTCATTATCTCTGCAGCTCTGAGTCCTAAAGCAAACCAATCATGAGGAGCTGTGATTATGACGGGGCGGCACCATCAAAATCATATCTCACGGTAAAAGTAATATTAGTTGTGGTAATTGGAATGATTTTTTTTTAATAGCTAAAGTGGTAAGGACTACTTTTAGATAACATACTGAATTAAATTAAATCATTTAGAAATTACTTGTCTTTATTTAGAAATTTTGAATAGATTTTATAAATAATTACAAAGAAACAACAAGTGACACACTGAATTAAAAGTTACACTGAAGTAGAAAGCATTAAATGAAATGAAATGAAATGAAATGAAATTAAATTAAATTATTGTTTTGTTTTTAAATAATTTCTCTTTTTGTTTTTAGGGTGTAATTCAAAGTAAATATATAAATTTTAAATAAACAAATACAAATAAAAAAATCATAAAATATGTATGTTAATATTCTTGTAGGATTATTGTTGTGCTTTTTTGGGAATATATTTGAAAGAATATTAATTATAATTATAACTAAATTGTAATAAATTATTTAAATAATAAAATTACTTTTATGTTATATATTAAATGTAAATATATTCTAAAGCCTTCTAACAAAGCATAAAAACCATTTCATTTTTTTAAATTTTAAAATTGATTTTTTATTTTATTTTTTTTTTATAATTTCTATTTTTGTTTTTAGGGTGTAATCCAAAGTAAATATACAAAATTAAAATAAACAACCAAACAAATCAGTTAATCAATAAATCTAGTGTGGGATTTACTTCTAAACTATTTTCACTCAGAAATCATTATTACATTTCACAAATAATTACAAATAAAGGGCAAGTAACACATTGATTTATACATTAAATTTAGAAGAAGAAAGACTAAATTATTTAATTTAATTAAATATATGTTTTTATTATTAAATATTATTTTATTCAACCATACTCCAATAAACTTTATTTTATTTAAAATATAAATAATAATAAAAACAATAATAATTTACAGTGTAATCATGTGGTAATATTTATTATTATTTTTATTATTATTATTATTATTACTGTAACTTCTAATGCACAGTAAATTTATATACTGATTATTTATTTATTTATTTGTTTGTTTGTAGGATTTACACAATAATTTCTCTCTGTTTATTTATTTTATTTTATTTTTTTTTAGAGTCCCATCCAGAGTAAATTTGCAAACATGGTGAAAAAACGGTATAAGATTTACCATAGGTTTTAAACTATTTTCACTCAGAAATTGCTAGAAAAATTCACTAATAATAATAATAATAATAATGTTTTTTTAAAAAAGCAAGTAAATCACTAAATTAAACATGAAATTGAAAAACCATGCAAAAAATGTGTATTATTTATAACTAAAATAAAAAATATATTTATTTATATTTATATAAAAATATTTTTATTATATTGTAATATCGTAATGTTTACTTTTAGATAACATTGAATTCAATTTAGTTTTTTAAGTATTTTGTCTTGTTTTAAGGGTCTCATGTAAGATTTAAAGCATTTTACACTCTTTAAATTCTTTGTTTTTTAAGCTCTAATCACACATGAAGGGCCTGAAGGCTCAAAGATTTGACAAAATCCATGAAATGACAACTTACGCCATAACAATCACGCTGAAGTCCAGCCAGTTCCACGGGTCCCGCAGGAAGGTGAAGGGGCCGATGCAGAAACCCCGCGCCAGGATCTTTATCAACGACTCGAACGTGTAAATGCCAGTGA
>CM065140.1:31155000-31215000 GCA_033026305.1 Cirrhinus molitorella | reverse complement strand
GTCTCAAACTGTGCTCAGATTTTAGTTTTTACTGCTAAAATTGTTTCTGTTTTGGAAGAAACAATCTTCAGTATTATGTATTTATTTTAAATATTTATATATATATATATATATATATATTAAGAGAGAGAGAGAGAATATTTAAAATATACATTTTATTAATAATTACAGAATATTTATTTTAGATGTTTATAATTAATATTCTGAATTTGTAATATTTATAATTATATTTGTATTAATATTTAAGAGTTTTTGTAAATGTGTTAATATTAACTAATTAATTTATTAATATTTAGTATTAGTAGTTTGTAAAAATATATGAATATAAATATTTTAAATAAAACAACAAAATCTATTAATTTAATTAAATGTGATATTTTTAAGATTAATAATTATATTTGTATTAATATTTAGAGTTTTTATACATTTGTTTATTAATTTAAAAAATCATTTTATTTTAGGTACAACATTTCTCATTCATTAAGTTTAACTTTATGTACTAAAATAACTCAAGAAGTTAAAATGAGAGGAGTGTTGAAGTGTGATGGGCATTATTTCATCAATCAAAGTCTTTAAGTGATTATTTAATGAACATGTGATCGTTACATAAAGTGTGAAAGAATATTGAGAATTGAAACTTTCTCCACATATGCATACTGTATATCAGAATGATGGATGTTTTCATGACAGGGTTTCATTACAGGTTTTTAATGCAGGGGTGTGAAGGACTAAAAGCTCGTATCAGTAAATGACAGCCGCTTTTTCTTCCACACGACGCTGAAAATTACAGTTCAGCGATCAGATCGTGGGACTGGAAATACAGTGTTTTAATGAAGAACACCTACAATGTTTTATTTTTAAGACGCGCTTTAAGGCGTCCGCGTATGAGTGTAATTCACACTAATTATGCCTACGACGTCCCAACATCAAATGCTTTACAGCCTCTCGCCTTCAAATGAACTTTTACCTGCGGACGGCCTTCAGATGGTTTCTAATTTTATTTCTGATGCTGACGGATTGATAGGCAGCGCGTCTCAGTTTCATCTTGTGGACAATTTTCACTCGATGGCTTTTAAATGGACAGTAATGAGTGCAATTATGGTTAAAAGGTTAAAGATTCGTTCTTCAGTCCTATAAATGTATTATTCTCTTGTGTCTGCTTTTTTGCCTTTTCCAGAGCAAGTCGTGATGGTGAACAAAGACATCCTGAATGGAAAAAGCACATCTCAGCCTCATCGCAAAACCTGTAAAGTGGCTCACATGCATTTATAATGAAAGAGAATATGGGCCAGATCTGATATGTGAATGATTGGTTGGGGAATTTTATTATGAATGCTAAATTTCCAATTGAATCTGACATTTCCGATTATTTCCAAGGTGACAATTATTGGAAATTGTTTCAAGCATTTACAAGTTGGAGTAAATTTGCAATTAGGGCCTGGATCGTTTATATATATGTTTTTATTTTAAATTTAGAAATGTCTATATTTATTTCTATATTTATTTTCTATTCTATTTTAATTTATATTAAACATAAAAAAGATTTTTTTAATTATATATGTACTATATAAACTTGTACTATATTATATATTCATATATACTTATTTTACTTATTTTGCTATTTTACTTTTTATGATTTTATTATTATTAATATTATATTTATGAATTAGTTCTGCATTTATTTCTTTATCCATCTATCATCTATCTATCTATCTATATATGTGTGTGTGTGTGTGTGTGTGTGTGTGTATATATATATATAGTATATACAGTATATATAATTAAATGTTTTTGTAATTGTTTTGTAATATTGTAATATTATTATGTGATTTTATTTATCATAAAATTTGTACATCTATTATGATAAATAAAAATTGTATTTATTTATTTAAATATACTGTATTATATATTTTATATTCTATTTCGTATTTATTTATTATACATTTTGTATTCTATTTTTTATGTATTTATTAATATATATAATCAATTATATATATATATATATATATATATATATATATAATTCATTATTTTAATGTATTATTTATTTATTATTTATTATAAATTTTGTCTTATATTTTTTATTTATTTATTATATATATATGTAATTCATTATTTTAATGTATTATTTATTATTTATTTATTATAAATTTTGTATTCTATTTTTTATTTATGATATATATATATATATATTAAAATGTTGCATTCAATTTTTTATTTATTATATATATATAAATATATATATATATATAGTATATACAGTATATATAATTAAATGTTTTGTAATTTTTTTGTAATATTGTAATATTATTATGTGATTTTATTTATCATAAAATTTGTACATCTATTATGATAAATAAAAATTTTATTTATTTATTTAAATATACTGTATTATATATTTTATATATTTATGCATTTATTAATATATATAATCCATTATATATATATATATATATATATATATTTATATATTTATATAATTATTTTAATGTATTATTTATTTATTATTTATTATATTTTTTTTATTTATTACATATATTTATATATTTAAATTAATTTAATTTTTTCCATTCCATGCCACAGTTTTTGTTGTGCCTTTTGAATTTTTTTGTTTGCTTTTTTTGCAATTGTTGCAATTTTTTTTATACTTGTGCTGGGTAGCTCCGCCCACAGTGCAATCTCATTGGTCCAAAATCCTAATGCTGCATATTCAACATCAAACACGTTCTGATTGGCTGCCATTCAGTGTAAACAGACAAATGACTCTTAATTTAAAACCTGTCGAGTCGCATCTGTGATTTTGTTAAATGTACTCGCACTGAACTTTCCGTCTTCCGAAGGCGCTGTTTGTGACAGTCAAAGTCCTGCGATACACAACAACAGACCGTCAGCTCTGGGAAAAGCCTCCGGAGTCCCTGTATCATCTGAGGACGTGTTGTGTGGCTGTTTCTCTCTCTGATAGGCCGCTTTTGATCGGCGCCTGATTCTCAGATTTTAGTAATGAGCTCAATCACTTGAGCGTGCGGCGGCTGCGTTCGGTCGTCTCTCTCTCTCTGACTGCGTCGCATGAATGTGCTCTTGTGCTGCTGCTTAATCAAACATGTTTCCTGGCCCCGGCTCTCGTGGGAAATCTGCTATTAGCACGGATGTGTGCCGTCTGTGTGGGCGCCTGAACCGCTCGAATGCATCGCACAAACACATATGAGTCGTCACAGGTGGCTGCGTGCCCTTCAACACACTCCTGCTGGAGTCTGTGGCGTACTTTCAGACCAGGGGTTTTCAAAGCCACAAGGAAAAATAAATAAAATTAGTAATTTAGTTAATAAATTACTAAAAATAATTACATAATAAAAATGCAATTACACTAAAAAAATATACTGAATGATTTAATAATAATTAAATAAATAAATAAATAATGAAAAGTTATATAAATAAATATATAAAAAATAAATATAAATAATATAAAAGTAATATAAATAAATAATACAAATTAGAATAAATAAACACATTAATTAATTTTAAATGATGTAATAAAATAACAAAAAGTATTATTTTATAATATAAATGTATTATATTTTTATTATTTTTATATATATATATATATATATATATATATATATAAATAATATAAATAGACAATACAAATTAGAATAAATTAATTAATTAATTAAAAATAATGTAATAAAATATTATTTTCTAATATTTATTTATATATTTATTTATTTATTAATATATATATATATATATATATATATATATATATATACACACATACAAAAAAATAAGTAAATAATACAAATAAAAAAGTTACAAATAAATAAAATGTAAGAATGTAAGAAAAAAATTAATTCAATAAAATAATAAAAACGAAACAATAAAATATTATAAAATAAAATAATCTAAAAATAATACAATAAAATTACATTAGAATATTAATAATTAGATGTAAAATGTATACATTTTAAATAAATAAACAAATAAATTAATTAATTAATTAAAATGAATAATAAAACTGTATAAAATTAATAAATAATGAAAATAGATTAAAAATAATAATAAATAAAATTGTAAATAATAAAACATTTTTTACAGCTAAAAAAAAAAAATAAAATAATAATTAATAATTGAATATATAATAATTAGATTTTAAATAAATAAATAAAACATTTGATCAAAATCAGTAATAATAAAACAGATGTAATATAAATAAAATAAAATAACATGTAATAATTATAATAAAATAAATTTAAAAATGATAGGAAATAGATTTAAAAATATATAAACAAATTGAAATAAAATACATAAAAATTGAGATTTAAATAAATACTAAAGCCAACACAACAGTATTATAGTAAGTATATAGATTTAAAAAAAAAAAAAAAAAGAAAAAAAAAAAGGATAGACTCTAAGAATAAATCTGAAAAATTTGGCCCAGTGTACCATAATAATATGATAATAACATACAGATTTTTCACAGACATTGTACTCATATTTTGAATTCCGCATTGAATTGTATTGTGTTTTAGGTTTGAAGGAATATACTGTTATTCTTTTGACTATATGGGAGTCTGTGTTGATCTAAAAGCTTGAAAAGGCCAGCGTTAGACAGTACGTCAGCGGAGCACGTGTGTCTTTATATCAGACGAGTCTCCACTTCGGGCGATATGAGACGGCTGGGTGTGTGGCGGCCTGTCGGACCCTAAAAGGGGTGTGAGGTGAAGGGGAGCGGCGCGACACCTCCGCCGCAACCCTCTTCACCTGCTTATCAACTCCACAAGAGCAAAGTGTCCACGAGCCCCGTCTCTCCGAACACCTCGCGCCGGTCGCGCCGCTGCTGGCTATTTTTAGCAGGAGTGCTGATGGAGAGCTGGGAAAACACAGCCATCTGAACTTGGCTTCGTTGGAGCAAACCCTCATTCGTGGCATAGCCTCTGAATGTCAGACACGCTCCCTGACGTGAAGAGCCTGATCGCTGCTGTACTGTACGCTTGTCAACGTTCAACTTTGTACCAGATGTTTCTCTAAAAAGAGAAATAAAAATAGACACGATAGAGGCGATAGTTGGCGAACACTAACACCGAGTGCTAACTAGAGGCAGTGCGATAATGCAGTGAGGACCATTTGCTCGTCAATTGTTTTCTAGTTCTGCAGCGTTGCACTGAGTAGCCCCGCCCACCGGGAAATCTGATTGGTTGAACACTAAACATTAAGTATATTTTGGAACAATGTTATTTAAATATTGCTGAGATAGTATATTTTCCATTTTCATTTTTAATTTTAGCTAATTTTTTTGTGGTTTTATTGTGTGCGATTTTTTTCATATATATATATATATATATATATATATATATGTTCGTTTTTTTTCCTCCAGTTTTAGTTTTACTTATTTTAGCACTTCAACTAAATGAGAAATGTTGCCTTGGCAAATAGCTGAAATAATAAAATAAAATTAAATTAAATTAATATTTCCATTTAAGTTTTTCAGATTTATGATATGTTATGGTTGTAGTTAAAATAAAATAAAACAAAAGTTTTTTTTTATTTCAGTTAAATTTGTTTTAAGTTAAATTTAAGTTTTTTTATGGTTGTTCAGTCAAATAGCTGAATTTTATACAAATAAA
This sequence comes from Cirrhinus molitorella, assembly GCA_033026305.1. NCBI lineage: Eukaryota > Metazoa > Chordata > Actinopteri > Cypriniformes > Cyprinidae > Cirrhinus > Cirrhinus molitorella. The sequence continues at coordinate 31,209,379 of CM065140.1, read as the reverse complement.
ATTAAATAAAATTAATTGAAATTAAATTAAATTAAAAATTATTAGTTGAAGTTAAAGTTATACAAATAAAATAAAATTACATTAAATTAAGTGAAAATAAAAAAATTGTTGAAGTTGAATTTTGTAAAATAAAATAATATTAAATTTAATTTAATGAAATTACATTTAATTTAATTATTTAATTTAATTTAATTTAAAAGTGTTTATTTCAATATTTTAATTTTTTATGGTTGTAGTTTTATTTTCCGTCAAATAGCTGAGAAATCGCTGAACTGACAAAAAGCTGAATTTTATAAAAAAAATTATAAAATTTAATAAAATAAAATTGTATTAAATGTAATTAAATTAAAAAATGTAATCAGTTGAAGTTGAAATTTATAAAAATTAAATTAAAACATTTTTATTTCAATTAAAGTTTTTTTTTTTAATTTATGGTTGTAGTTTTATTTTCAGTCAAAAGGCTGAAATGACTGAAAAATGGCTGAACTGACAAAAAGCTGAATTTGATAAAAATGTAATTTTAAATTAAATTTAATTTAATAAAATTAAATTAAAAAAGTAGTTAAAGTTGAATTTTATAAAATTAAAATAAAATAAAAACTTAAAACTGACAAAAAGCTGAAATTTCATACAAATATAAAAATAAAATCTAAAATAAAATATCTCAGTTGAAATATTTTAGTTATTTTAATATTTTGTTTGTTTTTGTTTAGTTTTTTTTTTTTTGTTTTTTTTTACGAAAGAATTTTTCTCTTTTTTTGCTTTTTTCAAATTTTCAACTACAATAACCCTGGTTTGAAAACCCAGCAAGTCTGTTAAAAGCTATAATTTTTATAATCATGTGGATTAAATTGCTCAGATAATCTGAGAAATATCTGACTGATTTGCTCTCCATTTATTCTCATTGCTGCCTATAAGAAACAAGTGTGATAATTAGTGTTTTTCTAAGATAGTGTTGAAAGTTTAGGCACTAGACTTTAAAAATGCACAATATCTTTCAACAAAGCCTCAGAAATCCTGTTATATTCATCTATAAACGCCCATTCACAATCAGTGCAGGCGTCCAGAATTCAGCTTGTCACCTTCAGCGGCAGCAGAAAGGATATGAGTGTACTAAAATCTTTATTGATGCTCTTCTAACGGGATGAAAAGGGCTAAAAATATAGAGTGCAGACGTGGCACTAAACCGGAAGATGGCCTTCCCTTTGTTCAGTACTATAAAAGTCTGTTGAGAAAGAAGAGAAAGGTTAGTTAGCGCAACAAAAACTCAGCCGTGACATTTAATATCAAACACCATGTGAAACACAAACATTTCTGAAACACGAGCAGGAGGAATTTCTGTAAACGGTTATTGAATGACATGCACAATACGCTCCTGTTTCACAATTGATGCCCAATATGATGTCCGGATCTGTAAATGTATAGTTGCTACACATTTCAAGAGAACATCAAATTTGAAAATTAGCTAAACTACCATTCAAAAGACTTTGCAAAATGTATTTTATGCTCACCTGCACCTGCACCACACTTTTATTCGATCAAAAAAAAAAAGATTAATAAATAAAAATCAATCAATAATACAAATCATTTTTTAAATAAGTAAATAAATACATTAAATTTAAATATTATTAAAATGCAAAATAACTTTTCTATTTGAATATATTTTAAATATGAAATATAATTTATTTCTTTGAACAAAGCTGATTTTTTTTTTTTAGCAGTCAGTTTTCAGTGTCACATGACCCTTCAGAACACATTTGATACATTTTGATACATTTGACTTCTCAGGATTCTTTGCTGAATGGAATGTTTAAAAGTAGCACTTATTTGAATTAACAGTCTTTTGTTACATTATATATTTTTTATGGTTCTGGTTCTATTGTCAGTCAAAAAGCTGAAATAGTTGAATTTTATAAAAAATTAAATTAAATGTAAAAATTATTTATTTTTAATTTTTTCAATTAAAGTTTTCTTCATGTATGGTTGTAGTTTTATTTTCAGTCAAAGAGATAAAATAGCTGAATTGGCAAACAGCAGATTTTTTTATAAAAATTAAATTATTAAAAAAAAATGTATTTTTTTTTTTAAACGTCAAAAATTTAAAACATTTAAAAAAATTAAACAGTTTCTATGGTTCTAGTTTTATTTTCAGTCAAAGAGCTGAAATAGCTGAATTTGCAAAAAGCTGAATTATATAAAAAAAATAAAATATAAAATAAAACAAAATAAAAAGTTCTTTATTTCAGTTAAAGTTTTTTTTTATTGTTGGAATTTTATTTTCAGTCAAAGAGCTAAAAAAATAGCTGAATTGGCAAGAAGTAGATTTTTTAAATAAAAACGAATTACTTTAAATTCAATTAAAAAGTTTTTTATTTCAGTTATTTCAGTTTTTTTTATTATTTATGGTTGTAGTTTTATTTTCAGTCAAAGAGCTGAAATAGCCGAATTGGCAAAAAGCTGAATTTTAAAAAAAAATTAAAATAAAATACAATAAAAAAAGTTTGTAGTAGGGTTGTAGTTTTATTTTCAGTCAAAGAGCTAAAATAGATTAATTGGCAATTAAATTAAATTACAAATATTTCAGTTAAAGTTTCTAAAATATTTTTTATGATTGTTTTATTTATATTGTTTGTTTTATAAATATTAAACAAAATAAAATAAAGTCAACACTTCAGTTAAAGTATTACAATTTTCTATGGTTGTAGTTTTATTTTCAGTCAAAGAGCTGAAATAGCTGAACTGGCAAAAAGCTGAATTGTATGAAAATTTGAACACATTTTTAATAAAATAAAAATAAAATGTATCAAATGTGTTCTGTAGGGCCATGTGATCACAGGAATAAATTATATTTAATATATTTAAAATATATTCAAATAGAAAACAGTTATTTTGCATTGTAATAATATTTCATAACAATCTGTAATGGACTTATTGCCTTTTTTAAAATCTAATTTGCCTTATTTATTCTATTTATGATTCATTTATAGATTTAGTTGTTTATATTCTTATTTTCTTTCTTTCTTTCTTTCTTTCTTTATATTATATATGAAGAGTTCAGATGTAAAACCAGCTAAAAGCCATCTCTGTCAAAAAATGAGATAATGATACTGAATGAATGCTCTAATGTAAAATACTTTTACTTCAAACTCGATAAAATCCCAGCCTCAGCCCAATCAGAAGCACCAGTACTTACATAGAAACCTATACATTTTTTTAAAGATGTCAGATGGATTTAGAGGCTTTTGTATCTGAACTCTTCATATATTTTATTACAAATGTAACACTTTTGATCATTCTAATGCATCCTTGCTGAACAACACTACTGACGACTTTCAAAAAAAAGCACTTTTTTTTTGCAATAAGGGTTTGACTTTGCTCAAACAACCTGTAATTATAATGATAAAGCAGGAAGCGATGCTCAGGGGTGCAAACAACACGCAAATACATTACTACGGTGCTCAGCGAGAGGATCGGCGCTCTCGAGGGACTCCCGTCTGTCGCCATGGTGGACTCTAGCGGGAGCGTTTCTCTCCCCGCGCGCCACAAACACGCCTCACGGTTGCCGAGGATTCATGGCCCCCTCGCTGAGCTCGATTTACGCCGTCTCCCCTTCGCATAAATAATGCGAGGAGTCAGGGCGCAAAGAATAATCGCAGGCGGGCGGCATCAGGGTCAGCATATTTTACCGCGCCGAAGCCTTTCGTTGCGCTGCATCTTTGCTACGAGGAACTCTTTCTCGCGTGGCCTTTGTAACCTCTGCAAATAGCTGGCTTTCTCCGCCCTTATGTTCTCTATTCTTACGTAACATCTAGGTCAAGTTTGCCTGTGTTTGTTTCCACTTTCCTCACATTTCCTCTGGGATATCATCTGCCAACTGCAGGTCCACATGAGCGGATCTGAAGAGGGCAGAGGGAAATCGAACCCAAACGCCGTGGCTTCCAACAAGAAGTAAATACATGTACATGCTAAAGCAATAGTTGGGGCAAAAATGAAACGTCTGTCATCATCTACGCTCAAAACAACTAAAGGAGTTATCGAGTAGATTCGCCAGGGTTTGAATGAGATTTGAGGCCTAAGGCTAAAAGCAAGGTTTGAAGAGAACGACCTAAATTTCAGTCACTCAAAGATGACATATGATTTCAGAAGACTTGCAATAAAGCGCACTAGTCGTATTGATGCTGATTGGGTTTGAAGACAATTAATATTCAGTATATTATCAATGGAGAACAAAATCTGAACTGAATCGATCAGAATAATGACACAATAGTCATTACACAAAATACACATAGTCATGACACAAAAAATATATATATATATAAACGCAGAAAAATTCATAATATTATGAAATATTATTATGATTTTAAAAAGCTGTTTTCTATGTGAATATATTTTAAAATGTAATTTATTCTTGTGATCAAACCTGTATTTCCAACATCATTACTCCAGTCTTCAGTGTCACTTAAATTAATTAATTTAAAAATAAATATAAAAACTCATAAAAATTTATAACATTATAAAATATTATTATGATTTTAAAAAGCTGTTTTCTATGTGAATATATTTTAAAATGTAATTTATTCCTGTGATCAAACCTGTCTTTTTAGCATCATTACTCCAGTCTTCAGTGTCATTTAAGTTGATTAATTAAAAAAATAAATAAATATAAAAACTTATAAAAAATTACAAAATTATGAAATATTATGATTTTGAAAAGCTGTTTTCTACGTGAATATATTTTAAAATGTAATTTATTCCTGTGATCAAATCTGTATTTTCAGCATCATTACTCCAGTCTTCAGTGTCATTTAAATTAATAATTTAAAAATAAATATACAAACTCATAAAAAATAATAACATTATACAATATTATTATGATTTAACAAAGCTGTTTTCTATGTGAATATATGTTCAAGTGTAATTTATTCCTGCAATCAAAGCTGAATTTTCAGCATCATTACTCCAGTCTTCAGTGTCATTTAAATGTAACAATTTCAAAAAATAAACATAAAAACCCATAAAAATTCCAAATATTATGAAATATTATTATTATTTTAAAAAGCTGTTTTCTATTTGAATATATGTAAAAATTTAATTTATTCCTGTGATCAAAGGCGAATTTTCAGCATCATTACTCCAGTCTTCAGTGTCACATCCTCCTTCATTCTAATTTATTTGTTACATTTGATACATTTGATACATTTTAAATAATTTGATACCTTTGGAAGTATTTATCTGAATCAGAAATCTTTTGTTACATTAAAAATGTCACTTCTGATCAATTTAAATGTGTTTTTTTACAACATTGACATTTGTTATTGAACTGCATCGAACATTTTAAAAAATGACCCTGTTCAAAAGTTTAAATACACTTGATTTTTAATACTGTGTTGTTATCTGAATGATCCACGGCTGTGTTTTTTGTTTAGTGATGATTTGTTCATGAGTCCTTTGTTTGTCTAGAACAGTTAAACTGCCTGCTGTTCTTCAGAAAAATCCTTCAGGTCCCACAAATTCTTTGGTTTTCCAGCATTTTTGTGTATTTGAACCCTTTCCAACAATCACTGTATGATTTCGAGATCCATCTTTTCACACTGAGGACAACTGAGAGACTCATATGCAACTATTACAGAAGGTTCAAATGCTCACTGATGCTTCAAAAGGAAAAACGATGCATTAAGATTCAGGGGGTGAAAACTTTTGAACAGAATGAAGATGTGTACATTTTTGTTTCCCAGAAGACAAAATAAGTTAAATTCAAAAAGTGTTCCACTGTATGTACTTTTAAGGTACTGATATGCACCCTTTAGAGGTAAATAAGGTACAAAAGGTGTACTTTTTTAAATTACACCTCGCCAGTGACAGCTTTTGTACCTTTTTTTTCTGAGTCTAGCATACATCCACATAATGACGAGTAAATGACAGCAGGTTTATATTGAGTGAATGAACTACAGTGGAACACTTCTCTTCTTCTGAACGTCCTTTATCACTCGCAAGGCTCGACGGTGTCAACATGCACACTTAGTACACTGACAAACCAGAGAAGTGTGAGAACCACATGGAAACATAGTGATCATTTCTCAAGAGGACTGCTGAAGGAGTCCATGAATGACACGCTACACTAAAGTCAAACCTGAGCAATGCTATGAGCCGAGATTAGCTTACAATTATTAACATTATGAAATTATTACCGTTGCCTGCGATTTTATTGACGGCATGTTTATTGTCCGGATGCGGCTGTTATGTAAGGTCACGCGCTCCGGATGCTAAACTAATCCCGTCCGAACAGGGTTTAAGACACTTCATTTTCTGAAAATGAGTGTCGGCTTGCAAAAATATCAAAGGACGAGGCCAAACTTTTGGGCAGGAGTCCTGTTAAGTGTCAATTCATCTTTCTTAGCATTAGCCGGCGGCTTAGAAAAGCCTAAACAGCGCACATATGCCCACGGAAAATGCCATTTGAAGAGTTTCGAGTCCAAACTTTTAGCTGAAATCCATAGAAATGGAGATTTGTGTGCTTGTGAAAGCAAGCGCAGCAGCGGTGGCATTAACAGCGGCTCACTGACTCATGCTATTCATCTGTCTGCTATTCCTGCAGCGCTCTGATTCAGCGCAAACACATCAGCTGCCCTTTACTGATGCCCATTGTTTGCTTTTGTTTTATTTTTTACTAATATTTAAACCTTTCTGATCATGGTACAGCACACAAACATCCAATCTGCAGGTACAAATGTCTGGATGAACCACTGAAGAACACATAACTAATATGATTATTGCAGAGGGACCAAAAGATGTTCCTAAAAGTAAACTATGCTGCCTCATTTTTGCCTAAAGCAGCATCGTCTGCAGAGAATGCAATCGCAGAATGACCAAATTAATCCAAGAATATTTGACCCAAATATGCATTGCATTGTTTAAAACAAGCTTGAAATCAACTGTGATCTTTATCTTTATCTTTATCACGACATCAATTCATGAAAGACTATGGGCCTCATTTATGAAACGAACGTACGACAGAAAATTGGGCGTACAGTCGTTTCTACGCAAAACTTGGAATTGATCAATACGGACGTGAGCGGTGGCTACGATCAAATCTCACGTCAGGTCTGAGCTCGTGTACGCAAGTTTTTGAGTTAGTCTGTGTTTGTGTGCAGCTTAGAAAATTTCAGAGAATTGTATAATGACAGCATTTTGTTGATTTAGATTATTTACCTGGCCGACAAACCAAACTTTTTTTTTATTATTCTTTTAGGGTGTTAGATTTGTATGTGCAAATGACAGCATAAACAACAGACCATGAGGATTCACACGTCTTCACATCAACCCTGTTTTCTATGTGAATATATTTTAAAATGTAATTTATTCCTGTGATCAAACCTGTCTTTTTAGCATCATTACTCCAGTCTTCAGTGTCATTTAAGTTGATTAATTAAAAAAATATATATATATAAAAAATTACAAAATTATGAAATATTATTATGATTTTGAAAAGATGTTTTCTATGTGAATATATTTTAAAATGTAATTTATTCCTGTGATCAAATCTGTATTTTCAGCATCATTACTCCAGTCTTCAGTGTCATTTAAAGTAATTAATTTAAAAATAAATATAAAAACTCATAAAAATTAATAACATTATAAAATATTATTAGGATTTAACAAAGCTGTTTTCTATGTGACCCAAATATGCATTGCATTGTTTAAAACAAGCTTGAAATCAACTGTGATCTTTATCTTTATCTTTATCATGACATCAATTCATGAAAGACTATGGGCCTCATTTATGAAACGAACGTACGACAGAAAATTGGGCGTACAGACGTTTCTACGCAAAACTTGGAATTGATCAATATGGACGTGAGCGGTGGCTACGATCAAATCTCACGTCAGGTCAGAGCTCGTGTACGCAAGTTTTTGAGTTAGCCTGTGTTTGTGTGCAGCCTAGAAAATTTCGGAGAATTGTATAATGACAGCATTTTGTTGATTTAGATTATTTACCTGGCCGACAAACCAAACTTTTTTTTTATTATTCTTTTAGGGTGTTAGATTTGTATGTGCAAATGACAGCATAAACAACAGACCATGAGGATTCATACGTCTTCACATCACCCAACTGGCTGCTCTTTGGTGAATGGAGAAAAACAGAAATGATAAAAAGAATAAATTAAATAAAGAGGGCTAGTCTACACGAAACGAATTCCTCTTAATTAATTAACAGATTTTGAAAAGGAGAAAAAAACAACTGCGTTTTTGTTTTCTTTATATCTTTACTTTATTAAATGTAACTGATCGTGCTAACTTGACATTTTAGCCAATAATTAAACTAAAATGCAGTCAACCAAACTTAAAAGTTATTTAAAATGTTTTATGTGGATATTGGAACACAAGTGAAGTACAAAGACATGTTTAGCAACCAAATGTTACATGGCAAAAAAAGGAAACATTTGGATGTGGATGAGAGAGGCTTAGAGGACAATGCCGTTTAGTTTCACTTTGCTCATTTATTTATTTGAGCTCGATATTTGATATTTTGTTATATTTATTGGTATTTAATATAGGAATAAATGAATGTCATTGTTTGCAAATATAAGGTTAAAGGGTGCTTCAGAGTAAGATCATTTTTTTTTCCTTCATGAGTTTACTTCATCTTTTTGGCCATGTCCTAAACTCTAGGGGCATGGCTTCTAAAGCGGGGTGTTTTTAGGGGCGTGATATTTAAATGTCGATCGCTTTCAGCCGCCAAATTTATCAACGTGCGATCATTCGTACGATGAGATTGGTGGCGTACGAATGTTTCATGAATCACACGTGAACTCGGTGGTAAGTTGATTTGTACGCTCGAATCTACGCTCGTTTCTGCGTTCGATTGATAAATAAGGCCCTATGTGTCTTCTACAGATTTGCTGTAGTGGTGACGATCACTCACTCTCTTGTTCTGGAAGTAAAACGGATCGATGTCCTCCAGAGGGACGCCCACCAGTCCAGGCGGAATGTCTCCAAAGATTCGCGGGAGCTGCTTTCCGGCCTCCAGGTCGGCCCGGGACTTGGGCGGCTCCACGTCGCCCAGGTCCTCCTTGTACTTGGCATTGCGGGCCTCCTCCTCGGTGATCCGCTGCTCGATTCCAGCCAGGGACTCACGAGTGAACCGGTGTAGACTGTCAGGACCCGGTGGAAACAGTATGGCTGCCATCTTCTCATCCTGAGCCTCCTGTCCAAGTGGTTACTTTACAGCTGGTGAGGAAAGAGGAACGTGTTACTGCGTTCAGATTCAGCATTCTTAATTATATTTCATCAAAGTATCAACTTTTTAGTTTTTACACAGAGATTTATAGGTCTGTTACTAAAATCAATTGGGTTTAGAAATCTTTGTTGCATTGTTCGCCAATAGTGTCAGTTCAAAAATGGGAAAAAAGCACTTTTCGAGTTCTTTTTCTACAGTTTGCTTGCTTGCAACTCAAGAAGTATAAAAGATATTTTTAAATCCTTTTAGATTTTGGTTCTTGAATCACATTTGTTTTGGTATCCTCATTTTTGGCACCCCACATATTCACATCCAGAGATATTGTGATCTCAATGTGGCTCCAAGAGTAGATGTGACATTTTCACCTGGCATCTGGAACCAAATTACAGGGCCAGAAAAATGACTTTAAAAAGCTAGCAGAATCACTATATTCTTTTTACACAGAGTTTGCTAGGTCTATTAGTAAAATCTGTTGACTTTAGCAATCTTTGTTGCATTGATTGCCAATTGTGTGAATGGGGGAAAAAAACACTTTTCGAGTTCTTTTTCCAAAGTTTGCATGCTTGTAACTCAAGAAGTATAAAAGATATTTTACAATAATTTTAGATTTTACCACCCTATATGATTCATATTTAGAGATATGTGGATCTCAATATGGCTCCAATAGATATCACTTTTTCATCGTATGCCAATACCGTCAATTAAAAAATGGGAAAAAAGCAATTTTTCTAAAGTTTGTATGCTTGTAACTCAAGAAGTATAGAAGATATCTTAAAATCCTTTTAGATTATGATTCTTAACAAACTTGTCTTTTCATATCCACATTTTTAACACTCTAAATGCTCAGTATAAAGAGATACTGGGATCTCTATATGCCTCCAAGAGTAGACGTGACATTTTCACCTGGCATTTGGAACCAAATTCCAGGGGCAGAAAAATGACTTTAAAAAGATAGCAGCATCACTATATTATTTTTACACAGAGTTTGCTAGGACTATTAGTAAAATCCATTAACTTTAGCAATTTTTGTTACATTGTTTGCCAATTGTGTCAGTTCAAAAATGGGGGGAAAGCACTTTTCGAGTTCTTTTTCCAAAGTTTGCATCCCTGTAACTCAAGAAGTATAAAAGATTTTTTAAAGTTCTTTTAGATTTTGGTTCCTAACAAACTTTTCTTTTAGTATCCACATTTTGTCAACCCACATGATTGATATTTAGAGATATTAGGATCTCAATGTGGCTCCATGAGTAGATGAGTAGATGTGACATTTTCACCTGGCATTTGGAACCAAATTGCAGGGGGAGGAAAATGACTTTGGAAAGATTGCAGCATCATTATTTTTATTATATTTACTATTTTACACATGGATTGGTAAGTCTATTAGTGAAATCTATTGACTTTAGCTATCTTTGTTGCATTGTTTGCCAATAGTGTGCATTCAAAAATGTGAAAAAAGCATTTATGAATTATTTTTCCAAAGTTTGCATGCCTTTAACTCAAGAAGTGTTAAAAACATTTTAATATCCTTGTAGATGTTGGTTCTTAACAAACTTTCCTTTTAGTATCCTCATTTTTAAGGACCAATATAATTCAAATCCAGGGATACTGGAATTTCAATATGGCTCCAAAAGTAGATATGACATTTTTGCCTGATTCAGAGCCAAATTACAGGGGGAGGAAAATGACTTTAGGAAGACTGCGGCTTCATTATTTTGGTTTTACACTGAGATTGGTAGGTTTATTAGTAATATCTGTTAACTTTAGCAGTCTTTGTTGAATCGTATGCCAATGGTGATAGTTCAATAATGGGGAAAAAAAACTGAGAATCATATAGGGTGCCAAAAATGAGGATACGGAAAGAAATATTTTTTAAGAACCAAAATCTAAAAGGATATTAGGATATCTTTTACACTTAAAATCTTTTTTTAGATTTTGGTTCTTAACAAATGTTTATTTTTGTCTCCTCATTTTTTAACACTCCATAAGATTCAGATATATTGGAATCTGACTCCAAGAGTAGATATGACATTTTTGCCTGGTATTTGGAACAAAATTGCAGGTGCAGAAAATTGACTTTAAAAAGATAGCAGCATCACTATATTATTTTTACACAAAGTTTGTTAGGTCTATTAGTTAAATCCATTGACTTTAGCTATCGTTGTTGCATTGTATGCCAATAGTGACAGTTCAAAATGAATTTGTTGACCAAATGTTTGACCAATATTTGCATGCCTGTAACTCAAAAAGTATAAAAGACATCTTAAACTAATTTCAGCTGTTGGTTTTTAACAAAGATTTCTTTGATTCATGTTCAAAGATATTAGGATCTCAATGTGACTCAACGTGAGTAGATATGACATTTTCACCTGACATTTGGAGCCAAATTAAAGGTGAAGGAAATTACTTTAGGAAGATTGTGGCATCATTATTTTTGTTTTACTCAGAGATTGGTAGGTCTATTAGTAAAATCTGTTAACTTTAGCAATCTTTGTTGCATTGTATGTCAATGGTGATAGTCCAAAAATGGAAAAAAGCACTTTTTTGAGTTCTTTTTTAAAAGTTTGCACTGCTATAACTCAAGAAGTATTAAAGATATTCTAATATCCTTTTAGATGTTGGCTCTTAACAAACTTTGCTTTTAGTATCATCATTTTTAATACCCTATATGCTTCAAGTTCAGAGATATTGGGATCTCAATTTGGCTCCAAGAGTAGATATGACATTTTCACCTGAGATTTGGAACTAAATTAAAGGGGAAAGAAAATGACTTTAGGAAGATCACAACATAATTTTTTTGGTTTTACACAGAGATTGGTAGGTTTATTAGTAAAAATCTGCTGACTTAAGCAATCGTTGCTGCATTGTATGCCATTGGTGAATGTCCAAATATGGGGAAAAAGCACTTTTCAAGTTTCTTTTGCAATCTTTGCATGCCTCTAACGCAAGAAGTGTAAAAGATATCTCAATATCCTTTTAGATTTTGGTTCTCAATAATTATTTATTTTACTATTTTTATTTTACAGGCCCTATATGATTCATATTCAGAGATAACTGCATCTCAATGTGGCTCTAAGAGTAATATTGGAATACTGAAGACGAGTAAGTCTGCCAAAAAATCAGCTTTTGCATCACAGCAATAAATTACATTTTAAAATATAGTCAAACAGAAAGCAGTTCTTTTAAACTGTAATAATATTTCACAACATTACTGTTTTTTATAATATTTTTGATCAAATAAATGCAGCCTTGGTGAGCAGAAGAGACTATTTAATAAGATTTCAAAAATAAAAATAAAAATCTCGTTTTAGAAAAAGTTAGAAAATAAAAATAGCAGATACAGTAAAAGAATAATTTATTGATATTTTATATGAATCCTTTAACAAAAGACCAGCAGCTCTCTATTGTTGCCTACGAGAAACAAGTTTTGCAAACTCCACAAACTTCACTGCTAGTAATTATTTTCATGAAACCACCAGAACTTTGTTTTGATCCACATGTCTCTCATTCAAAGTCATACGGCAGCTGGTCTGTAGTGCCATCGCTGAGAGCGTTTCACTCATTTGGGCGCGAACAAACGCAACAACCTCTCTGATGACACAAGTACGACTGACGCTGCTGCGGGTCTCGAGCGTGTCTGTAAATAAGAAGATACTATTATCCACATCAGACGTGCTCCAGAGTGAAACTGTGCTCTTGTGAGCGAGTGTCTGAACGCAGATCAGACCATCTGTTCCCCGGTTCGATTGAATGATTGGACGAGAGATCATTTCTCATCTGTTCAAGCATGCGGTGTGGTGCGGCCACAAATCACACAGCACAATGGGAACATCTGCACACTGAACCTCTAAAATCCCAGCGATGTTTAAGCTCAAACAACGGCACACAGTCTCAACAAGTGGCTCCTTCAATCCTGAACCAGATGTTTCGTCGAAACATTCAGCTCCCATATGAGATTATAGACCATGTGATGGTAGAAATGTTTCAGATGGTATTTTGCTATATGAATGGTTAGCAGTGCTATTTTAAAAATATTTGTAGTTTTTAGTAATATTTTGGATTAGATTTTGTCTTTGTATTTTTTATATTTTTAATTCAATTTAATTTTTTATATTTTTTAGCAATTTTGTTATGTGTTTCTGTCATTTTTATTTTTATTAGTTATTTGGGTTTAAACATTTTTTTTTTGTAATTTTAGTTTAAAAAAATAAAAACAAACATATTTGCAATATTTTCTTCTAATATTACCATTTTATTTTATTATTATTATTATTTTTTATGTATTTATTTATATTATTTTATTTATTTTTTTGGTTTTGTTTGTTACACTTGTTAACATCAACTAATAAGTAAATAGTTCTAAAGCATATTTAATGTTAATTTCAACATTTACAGATACATTGATAAAATCAAAAAAAGTTTGTTTGATTATTTAATAGACTTGAGCTAACATGAACTAACATTAATAAATAATAATTATAATTATAATTATAATTACTATAAAAATACTATAATATGTTTCATTTTAGTTTAGTTAATGTTATTTAATGCATTTTCCAATACAAATATCTAAATATTTTTGTTAGTAATTTTAGTTTTAAAAAACTTTATTTCATGTTTAATAGTTTTTCATCTAATATTGCTATTTTATTGTATTCATATTTTTATTTATTTACTTTATTTTTATTATATTATTTTTATTTTATTGTTGATGTTGTTGTTGTTTTGGTTTTCTAACATGAACATTAATAAATAATAATAATGCTATAATACTTTTAATTCATTGTTTTGCTAATTTTAGTTTAATGTTATTTAATAATCATTAATGGGACCGTATTATAAAGTATTACCATTTCAATTAACAAAAAATATTATAATACTTTTAACAGGTTTCAATTAGCTTGTCCAATCAAAATGTAAAGGCTTGCAAAAAAAAATTTTTTGTCTCTTTTTTTAATATTTTTTAAAACAAGAAGTAAAATTCTATAACATATAGGCTTTCTTTTCTGAAACATATTAAAATTAAGTGACTTTTTGCTTACAACAAGAGAAAAATAATAATTTTGTTTTTTCCGTAAAATTAAGATATTTCTGACCCCATTTGCTGCTTTTTTTTCTTGTTTCAAGCATAAACTTACTAAATTCTGGTATTGTTTTTCAATACGTTTCAATATGAATATCTATAGTCTTTTTGCTTTCAAGTAAATTCTGTCACTCCTGGGAACGAGGGGTTAAGCAGATTTGGGCAAGCGCTCCTGTCTTTCCTCAGCATAATCCCACTCTTTATTTCCATACCATTTGAGGAGCGCGTCGGCCGGAAGGCCAGCGGAACTGAACAAAAACCAAACACGCAGGAATTGTTTTGTGGCCTCGCAGCAGCATTTCTGACTGCGGTTTCTCCTTTGAGAGCGGCTGAACCCTGCAGCGTCCTGCTTTCACAGCGCCCAGCCGCTCCGGCTCCTTCTGCGGCCCTGAATCTCAGCATCCGCACCCACACACACATTCACATCACACATCATTCAGAGCAAGGTGACGAGCTGCATTTCAGCTGCATTTTAATCATGCATTAGACACGTTAAAGGTATTTCCATTTCTTTACTGATAAGATGGCACTCTCAACAAAAAAGTGAATAGAATACAAAAAATCTCAATATCAATATGTATCATTAGGATATTAAGCAAAGACCATGTTCCAGTTATTTTGTACATTTCCTTCCGTAAATATATCAAAACTTAATTTTTGATTAGTAATATGCATGGCTAAGAACTTCTTTTGGACAACTTTAAAGGTGATTTTTCTCGATATTTTGATTTTTTTGCACCCTCAGATTACAGATTTTCAGATAGTTGTATCTCGGTCAAATATTGTCTTATCTTAACATTCCTAACATATATATATATATATATAGTACAAAAATCTGCATGCTTAAATGACAGAAATTAGTTTTTTTTATTAGTTCTGATATAATACTTTTAATAATAAGCAAACAGATCTGTCTAAATAATAAGTGAAAATATGTACATTATATAATTAATTGATAATTTATTAAAACATTAAGAATATTAATATAATAGTATGAATATAATACATTAATAATATATTCAGTTCTCCTTATTCATTTTATTTATTTAAATATTTACAATATGTAGTTTAGTTTTAATAGCCGAAATAGTACTACATTGTGAAATAAATAAATAAATAAACAAATGTTAAAAATGAAATTAAAAATGTAAAAAAAAAAAATAAGAAAATAAAATAAGAATATTGAAGTATGATTTACAAAAAATGCAATTTTATTATTTTCTAATATTATTATTACTTTTTTTAAATACAGCCTTTTTACTTCAAAACGTCATGTTTAATTCTGTGTCACTTGCTATTTTTGTAATTATTTGTACAATAGGCAATTAATTTTTTTTATTATTTATGAATAAATAAATAAATATTATTTTGAATAAATTCTGTTCTGTATATTCTGTATATTAGATCAGCATATTAGAATGACTTCTGAAGGATCATGTGACACTAAAGACTGGCGTAATGGCTGATGAAAATTCAGCTTTGCATCACAGAAATAAATTATATTTTTAAGTATATTCAAATAAAAAAAAATATATTTTCACAATATTATTTTTTTCTGTATTTTTGACCAAATAAATAAAACTTTGATGAGCATAAGAGACTTTAAAAAAAATAAATAAATAACATTAACTTTTGAGCTGCAGTGTATATACAGTAACCCCCGGGTTCACAAACAAGACTTAGACTAAAATGCTAAAATGTAAGTCTGAGCTGTTTCAACTGAAAGAAACTTGCGCTGACTGATCTTAAATTATATCAGTGCCTTCAAATTGTCAAGGCAAGTCACCTTTATTTATATAGTGCTTTTTACAATACAGATTGTGTCAAAGCAGCTTTACAGTATCAAATAGGAAGGTAGTGTATCAATAATGCAAAAGGAAACGGTTGCCCACCAGTAATGTTTTTCTAAGCACGTTTATAAAAATGACTTAAATGTCCTAATTGAACTATGGCCTAATCCTGGCTTAGTCTAAGCCCTGTCTGTGAAACCAGGCCTATATATATTAAATTAACCAAAGTTATTGAATTTGACTGCAGTTCAGTCAGAATGGGTAAAATAGCTCATATACTGTATAATGTCCTGTAAAACAGCCCATATATTACATACATGTGACCCTGGGCCACAAAACCATCATAAGTCATAAGTCGCTGGGGTATATTTGTAGCAATAGCCAAAAATACAATGTATGTGTCAAAATTATAGATTTTTCTTCTATGCCAAAAATCATTAGGATATTAAGTAAAGATCATGTTCCATGAAGATATTTTGTACATTTCCTATCACAAATACATCATATGCATTGCTAAAAACTTCACTTTGACAACTTTAAAGGCGATTTTCTCAATATTACATTTTTTTTGCACTCTTAGATTCCAGATTCCAGACTTTCAGTCAAATATTGCCCTACCTTAACAAACCATACATCAATGGAAAGCGTATTTATTCAGCTTTTAGACAACGCATAAGTCTTATTTTAGCAAAATTGACACTTATGACTGGTTTTGTGGTCCATGGTCACATATTACATTATTAATTAGGAAAATAGCTTAAGTGGTGAACACATATGTAACTCCTGCTCTGCATTAGAGTCGCATCACCAAAGCTCTGTCCAGTTTCCTAAATAAACTGTTGAGATTGATTGAGAGCGAGTGTCTGCTGATTGAACATGACCTTTGACATCAGCACCAAAATATGTACAGCCTTGTTTTAGGAAAGCTTATATATATATTTATAAAAGTCCAGCATCCTGATTACGCCACTGGTTTGTCAGTAAACAGTTATAGGCGCTGAGATTCGGGTCTCCTCAGGACGCTCCTCGTCTCTCTGTGGAGGCGTTTGGAGCGTCTCTGATGCCTATGAAGGAGAGCAGCTTGTCAACGACATCAGCGCTGTGTGTTTGAGCGGCTCCGACCGTTCCAGGACACGCAAACAAACTAAACAAATGAATGTCAGACGTGTGTTTGCACACCACCATCAGCCTCACATACCCTCCATGCGATCCGGGAAAACCCGCCGGATGTTTTCAGGAAATTTGAAAAATAGGTCAAATGTCAATTTTTTGGTAAAAATTAGGTTTTCATTCAATTATTATTCTAGAACATCTTGTCTATCATCTCTGAAAATATCTTGCCAAAATTCACTTGTTAAATGCAGAAAAATAGCATTTTATTGCCGCAAGCTGAAATGAAAGTGTCTTTCTCTAATGTTAAAAAAGCTGCTGCGGAGGCTTTCTCTAAACACTACAAAAACAGTTAACCTATCAAAATAAACCACGTAACATTTAATAAAGGTGTCGCAATGCACATTTACCACCAGTCCTGTGTAAACTACGGCACGCGAAGTTGTATTTATTTGTTTATTTAGTAATATGGCGAAATGACGGAGCGGAAGAGATCAACGCAGAAGAAGCTGCTCACTCAAACGATCTTACTCGCCTAAATCTGCTCAATCCTGCTGATGTCAGTGCCCTAAATGAGGTTATAATGGGCTATTTCCCATCCAGAGATGAAGGATCGGATGATGAAGTTACTAAAGAGGAGGAGTCCGATGACAGTTAGTGATGGGAAGTTCGGATCATTTTCCCGACTCGGATCTTTGAGTCTCGTTCAGCAAAATGAACGAATCTTTTATCGAGTCATTTCGTTCATTCCGTTCATTTTAGCAAAATGTAATTAAAATGTTACATGTTACTTCCCTAACACATCTACTGTTTACACAAACATTGATCACACTACAAACAAGAAAACTATAATGCTATAAGAAACAGAAAATATTAATTAATTGTTTACCTGGGTCTTTTGTCTATTCTTAGCTCACCTCACCTCTTATCTGACAAATTTTAGGTTTTGAGTCATTCGTTCATTACATGACAGCCCCATAAGACTAACCTATGCATTCTGAGCCGGAAAGAGAATTGATTAGTTCGTCTCTCGAGTCCAGGTTTGAGTCGTTCGTTCTGAGCCAGAAAGAGAATTGATTAGTTCGTCTCTCGAGTTCGGGTTCGAGTCACGTTCATCACGTGACAGCCCCATAAGATGAACGAGCGACTCGAAAAACCCAAACTAACAGGTGAACTAACAGAACCTACTGAACGAATCACTACCAGAGACAACTCGTTCTTCCCGAGTCACATAAAAGAATCGTTCAAAATGAACGAATCGTTTAAGAACGACCCATCACTAATGACAGTCTGTTACATAAACAGTGCATGTGCATGCACATTTCTACATGTAAACTATAACTACAAGGTACATTATTGGTGCTATTTAAACATACATGGGATGATCAAAAGTTCTGAGACTATACCCATGGTAAACAATGGAAAACAGACATTAGTTTGTGTAATAATGCAGTATAGCGCTCCTGACAGCTCTCCTTAAACCCGTAAAGTGAAAGTAAAACAAGTCTCATTTTAAACCCATTTTTCTCAAAATTCCATTTCTGAAAATCATAGCTATCAGCCAACTTCAGATAGACATAACTTTTGTTACGTTCAAGCTATGGACACAATAAAAACAGTTTTGGAAAGGGCTTGAAGTAGAACTTCACCATGTGTAGGGTTTTATACAAAATGCCTTTTTGTACTTGCAATTTACTGTCATTATTTGTAAAAGTTCATCAAAAAAATATTGAAAAAAAATATTGACTAAAAATTAAAAAGCAAAAAATTAAAACAAAAACTGAAAATTAATCTAAAATTAATTAATTAATCTACTTCAAAATTCCACATTAAACTCAGTGTTACTTGCAAGTTACTGTAATTATTTGTAAAAGTTCATCAAAATAAACTTTCAAATAAAAGAAATTAAATATTAAAGATTAAAAAATTAAAAAGCATAAAACAAAATAACAAAAAATTAAACTAATTTTACGATAAAACAGACAATTAATTAAAATAATAATAATTAAATAACAAATGATTCAAAATATCAATAAAAACTTTAACAGTACCTCAACAATATAAATGTGTGATTAATCATGATTAATTACAGAAAAATTAATACAAAAAAATGGCAAAAAGTTTTAGGCCCTGTTTACATCTATTTAAATAAATAAATAAATAACATAATTGTTTCCATACTTTTATGTTGAATTTCTACTTCTAAATTCCACATTAAATTTAGTGTGTTACTTGCAATTTACCATAATTATTAGTAAAAGCGCATCAAAATAAACTTAAAAATATATGTTAAAGATTAAAGATTAAAAAAGCAAAAAGCAAACAACATAAATACAAATTAAACTAATTTTACAATAAAAACAGAAAATTAATCTAAAATTAATTAATCGACTTCAAAATTCCACATTAAATTCAGTGTTATTTGCAATTTACTGTAATTATTTATAAAAGTTAATCAAAATAAACTACAAAAAAAAATAAAAAAAAATAAATTTGAAAAATCAAATAAACTAAATAACTAAAAATGTAAAAAAATTCATGTGGAAAAATTCCACATTAAATTCAGTGTGTTACTTGCAATTTACTGTAATTATTAGTAAAAGCTAATCAAAATACACTTAAAAAAAAAAAAAATTAAAGATTAAAGATTAAAAAATCTAAAAGCAAACAAAATAACTAAAAATTTTACTAATTTTGCACTAAAAACAGAAAATTAATCTAAAATAAAAAATGATTCAAAATATTAATAAATACTTTAACTTAAATACTTTTAATGTGATTAATCATGATTAATTCCAGAAAAATTGGCAGGTGTGGCAAAAAGTTTTAGGCCCTGTTTCACACCAGATTTGCAGATGCACTTGACTCGTAAAGGATGCGCTGTGATTAATCTGAAGTGAAGTGCGGATGGGGAATTCCTCAGGCTTTAGTCACGAGGCCGCGCCGCCGGCGTGAGCAGCACACATGAAGTCGCGGCTCGTATCTGCACACTTGACACTGAGAAGTTACAGAGCCAAAGTCAAATGTCAGTCCAGTCTCTGCCACCAGCGGGACGTATCACAAATGACATCATCAACGCTCCCTCATGCGCCGCAGACGCAAACAAGCACCAGAATGTCAGCCGCCAGAGAAAGAGCAAGCGCATGCCCTAGAGAAACGCCGCGGATAACAAGACGCCTGTGCGCTCCTGCCTGATGTTTGACAATATGAATTCATTTAACGCTGACATTTTAAACTGTTCGCACTCAACGCTACCAAATAATGTGCATTTAAAAGCAGGGTTATTAAAGGTAAGACATAAGACATTTCCATTAATCGAAATAAACTTTAACTGACATAAAACAAAAATGAAATGAAAACAATAAACTTTAACTAAAATAAAACTAAATAAAAAGATAAAAATTTATAAAAGCCTACAACAAAATGACTAAAAATGTAACTAAAATAAAAACTGATTCAAAATATTACCAAAAACTTTAACAGTATCTCAACAATATTAAAATAGCACTATTTAAATTAACATTTCACTCCAAATAAATACAAAAACATAATTTTTCCATACTTTTATGTTAAATTTCTACTTCAGTGTGTTACTTACTATTTACTGTAATTATTTGTAAAAGCTAATTAAAATTCTTAAACTAAACTAAAAATTTAATTAAATAACTATTTAAATAAAATAGATACAAAAATCAATAAAAGCATTAAACAAAATGACAAAAAATGAAACTAATTTTACAATAAAAACTGAAAAAAAACTGATTCAAAATATCAAACTCTCAACGATATTAAAGTAACACTATTTAAATGAACATTTCACTCCAAATAAATTACAAATATATAATTTTCCCATACTTTTATGTTGAATTTCTACTTCAGTGTGATACTTACTATTTACTGTAATTATTTGTAAAAGTTTATCAAAATACATTTTAACTAAATAAAAATAAAATAATAAATTAAATAGATGAAAAAAATCAATAAAAGCATAAAACAAAATGACTAAAAATTAAACTAATTTTACAATAAAAACAGAAAATAAATCTAAAATAAAAACCGATTTGAATAACACTATTTAAATAAACATTTCACTCCAAATAAATAAATACAAAAAAAATTTTTCCATACTTTTATATTGATTTTTTTTTTTTTTCGGAGCTTTGTACTTCAAAATTCCACATTAAATTCAGTGTGTTACTTGCAATTTACTGTAATTATTTGAAAAAGCTCATCAAAATAAACTGTAAACTAAAATAAATAAATCAATCAATCAAAAAGCAAAATACAAAATAACTGAAAAATAAACTAATTTTACAGTAAAAACAGTAAATTAATCTAAAATAAAAACTGATTCAAAATATTAATAAAAACTTTCAAATAACATTATTTAAATGAACATTTCACTCCAAATAAATAAATAAATAATTGTTTCCAGACTTTTATGTTGAATTTCTACTTCAAAATTCCCAATTAAATCCAGTGTTACTTACAATTTGCTGTAATTATTTGTAAAAGCTCATCAAAATAAACTGTAAAATAAAATAAATCAATCAATCAAAAAGCATAAAACAAAATAACTAAAGAAATAAACAAATTTTACAATAAAAATGTATCTAAAATAAAAACTGATTCAAAATATTAATAAAAACTTTCAAATAACATTATTCAAATGAACATTTCACTCCAAATAAATAAATAACATAATTGTTTCCAGACTTTTATGCTGGATTTCTACTTCTACTTAAATTAATTTAAATTAAAAAATGAAAATAAATCTAAAATAAAAACTCATTCAAAATATTAATAAAAACTTTAACAGTATTTCAACAATATTAAAATAACACCATTTAAACGAACATTTCACTTCAAATAAATACATGAATAAATAAAATACATTGTCATAATTTTGTTAACTTTTTAATAAAAACTTTAACAGTATTTTCAACAATATTAAAATAATAAATATATTAAAATATTAAAATAATAATACTACTAACAATAATATTTAAATGAACATTTCACTTCAAATAAATAAATAAAATACATTGTCATAATTTTGTCAACTTTTTATGATTTTTTTTTCTAGTTTAATTGAATGTAACCTATGTAATTATTTAATGTATTTAATTTAATTATTTGTAAAATGTAAAATTGAACCGTACACCATTTCTGTTTTTCAGTGCAAGTATAAAACAACATACAATGCGTTCTTTTTATTCAATCCATTTGATAATTGATACGACTGTCATCCAGCCATGGCTATTTCCATTTCTCTGGCTGTTTCCATTTTCATAAAGCATCTCTAAATAGATACCCGGAGACTGGTGCCCATAAACTCAGATTGGCCTGTAACGATCTGCATATATATGAGGAAATGCCCTGTGAGCGTCCCGTGAAATAATTAAGATACTGTATGTATATGTGAATGTCACTGGCCCACATATTCATGCATGTGAACCCTGATTGACTTGCACACAGCGTATGAATCCTCTGGGTCATGCAGCGCTTTCTGCATCGCTAATCTGATGACAGACATTTATGAGCTTCATCTGCTTGTTGTGACCAAGAACTTGAACTAAATCAGCAGCATGAATCAGTTCATTTACTGACTGGATACTAAGATCAGCTTACACTGCACACCAGAGTTATAATCGTAAACTAAAATTATAATAAAAAAATATTAAAAGCATTTTGTTGATTAAAAAAGTATTATTTGAAAGCAAAATGTAGTTTAGTTTTAATGTGCATATATGCAGAAATTGTAAATACATACATTGTAAAATAATAAATAAATAACTATTTTTTACAAATGAACAAAATTAAAAATGAAAAGTCGGAAAATAAAACAGATGTTTCACATGAAAATACCATTTTATTATTTTCTAATACCATTACTATTATGTTTCATTTAAATAGACTTTCTACTTCAAAATTTCATCTTTAAATCAGTGTCTTTTGCCGTTTCTTTTTAATTATTTGTTAAATTTACTAGCAACTTGAGTGAAAAGTTTTTTTTTTTTGTCAGTAAATTAATATCTATTCAAAATATAATATAATATAATATAATATAATATATATAATTTAGTTGCCAAAATATATTTGTAGCTTAAACTGAAAGAAAAGAAGAAAAAACTAAAACTAAAATAACTGACTGGAAATAAATAAAAAATAAAACTAAAAAAAAAAAAAAATTATATATATATATATATATATATATACACACACACACATATTTAAATTTTTTTTTATTATTTTTTTTGTCAGTAAATTAATATCTATTTAAAATATAATATAATATAATATAATATAATATAATATAATATAATATAATATAATATAATTTATATTTTATTTAGTTGCCAACATATCTTTTGCAAGTCAATAAAAAAACTTAAGTTGAAGAAAAAAATGATAAAATAATTAAAAACTAAAACTGAGATAAAAATAAATGTAACCTAAATAGAATTATTAATATAAATGTAAGCCAATTCTGAATATTTATAACAAACTACAATATTATATAAACAATACTAAAATAACACTGCTGCAGACATTTTAAATCTCTGATGCAATTATTCCTTTACCGATTCAATTATTATTTAATTACATGTATATTTATGTGTTTGCCAGATGCTTATATCCAAAGCAGCTAACACACAGATGTCAACATTAACAGGTTGTGACGCCCTTATTCTCAAAAACATGAAAATATGACCCAGACAACACTAATATACCCTGTTCATGTAAAATCCAGAGAATGTCTCTTTTAACCAAACGGCTGTGTTTTGGCATATTGGACAATGCAATTTTCCAACTCCTTGTTATACCATCTGCATTTAATTATTAGTCAAGACTCACAAACATCATCTCGGGACGTCTCAGGGTGGCTTTAACAGAGAACGGACTGATTAAACCGTCACTGCGAACAGAAACAAGGTCAGTCTGAATCAATGAAGCCGCCGTAAGTGAGCAGATCTTTACTATCAGCAATTTATGACCGAATTATTTCATCCCAGCAGGATTATGGAGACGCTTCAATCTGAAGCTCGTCCTGGAGACCACAGCCACCCAATTCCTCAGAGCCTCGTGTCCTTAATTAACACGCTAAATGAGCGCAGTGAGTAATGTCAGTCACGCTCATTGTTTGTGGAGTGATGGATCATATGTGCTCACCGCTGAGATTAGAATTAGACGAATGGAGAAATGACAACCGGACAATGAAATGACCCAATCTCAACTGGAAGACAAGAGCGTTTTAGGGCTCAGGGTTTAATTGAATCTTAAATACTGGGACAAAATGCTTTCTGTGGTATTTATGTTCTTTTCTGATGACATTCAAGACATGAAGTACCATTCAAAAGTTTGTGAGAAGACTCTTCTGCTCACCGAGGATGATTTGTTTGGTCAAAAATACAGTAAAAAAATAGTAAAAATGTCAAATATTTTTACAATGGTAAACAGCTGTTTTCTATGCTAATATCTGTTAAAATGTAATTTATTTCTGTGATCAAACCTGAATTTTTAGCATCATTACTCCAGTCTAGAAATATCAGAAATCATTCTAATATGCTGCTTTTTTGAAACATTTATGATTATTATCAATGTTGAAAACATTATCCTGCACAATATTTTTGTGGAAACTGTGATACATTTTCTTTTTTCAGGATTCACAGGATTCAGGATTAATTGTGAAGTTTAATAAATAGCATTTATTTAACATTAACAATACTGAGCATCAATATTTACCTATGTATATTTTTATTTATATTTTAATTTTATTTGTTTTAATATATAAAATATAAAATATATTTTATATTTACATGCAAAATGCAAAGCAGAGGCTTCAGTGAGTTTTTAATGTTTTTGAGAGAAGTCTCTTCTGCTCACCAAAGTTGTATTTGTTTGATTAAAAATACAGTAAAAACAGCAAAATTGTGAAATATTATTTGAATTTAAAATAGCTGTTTTCCATGTGAATC
Source organism: Cirrhinus molitorella (assembly GCA_033026305.1). NCBI lineage: Eukaryota > Metazoa > Chordata > Actinopteri > Cypriniformes > Cyprinidae > Cirrhinus > Cirrhinus molitorella. The sequence goes on along the minus strand of CM065140.1, from coordinate 31,184,182 downwards.
TATGTTAAAATGTAATTTATTTCTGTGATCAAAGCTGAATTTTCAGCATCATTACTCATCATTACAGTTTTTAGTGTCACATGATCCTTCAGAAATCATTCTAATATGCTGATTTTCTGCTTAAGAAACATTTCTGATTATTATTAATGTTGGAAACAGTTGTGCTGCACAATATTTTTGTGGAAACTTGAATACATTTTATTTTTTCAGGATTCACAGATGAATTGAAAGTTCAACAAATAGCATTTATTTAACATTAACAATACTGAGCATCAATATTTACCTATGTATGTATATATATATATATATATATATATATATATTTTTTATATTATATTATATATATAATTTATTTATTTATTTATTTTTAAATATATTATATATTAAAATTATTTTGCACATATTTGATATTTATATTTACATGCAAAATGCAAAGCGGAGGCTTCAGGAAATATTTTTGAGTTTGATAGAAAGTCCAACAGAGCATTTTTGTCACATTCTAAATTAGTTTACTGTCACTTTTGATCAATTTAATGCATATTTATAAAATCAAGGATATATAATGTTGATATTTATGTCTGACATTAACAATATGTGTATATATATATATATATTTAATATGCATAAAATGTCATAAAATATAATATTCAGTGAATATTTTTGAATTGGAAACAATTCAACTCAGTTCAATGATTCTTTTACTGATTCACTGATTCTTTAATTTCTGCTACTAAAAAACTAAAAATAATGCTTAAAATCAGTTTTTACTCTCTCATCCTCACAAGTCACAAGAAGGATCATGAACCTAGACTAACAATGAAATGCAATAGCCTAATAAAAATGTAATAGCACAGATTAAGATCATCAAAGTATTCACAAAACATCAACATACAAAGTGAATATTCAAAATATGTTCCCCCATTCTGTTAACAACCAAACTGTATGCAAGTAATTAACATCATTTTTTCCAATCTGACATAATGCTGCATTCAGCTGTTCATTTCAGACGCATTTCTGTTGCTGTCATTCATCAAGATCCCTCTCTTTATTGTCATTCCTCTGTGAAGCACATATTGTCAAACGGAGTCGCCTGCATGTGTTGTGTCTCTCATCCAGACTCTTATAAATCACCGGACGCCATTGCGTCAGAGGAAGCACGCTCTGCCCTGAATAACTCCCAGTGTAACACAGAGCTTTACATGAGTAAGTATTGTACAAATCAAGGTGAAATGAAAGCTGATAGTTGTTTAGTGAGGACACAGTAAACCAGGTAATGGCTTTCTGCGCCAGGTTCATGTTCACACGATCGGATTTCGTATCCGGTAGCGCAGCGATGTTCGGTGCACTTTATTCGTGTTGAGAATATATTCAACAGGTATTTCTCAGCAGCAAACCCGATCCTACAGTATGCATCAGTCAATGAGCATCTGAGCTTGAGTTTACATGCCTCTAAACAAACAGTAAACTTACTTACTCAATAGAGTACCATAGTATTACTATACTATGTTTTGTGGAGATGTACTACAGTTCTACAAGTGTATATATACTTTTCTACCTTAAAATTTCACTGTAAATTCAACGTTTCTTGCCGTTTCTTTGTAATACACTAGCAATTTCTTAAACTGAGTTAAACTTGATTTTATACCAAATTGTTGTCTTAAATCAAATTGTGTCAAATTGTCTTAAATGTTAAACTGAATTACATTTTAAATTAAATAAAATTTTTAAAGACCATTTTCACTTAGAAATATTACATTTAATAAGAAACAGCAGATAACATACTCCAATACTTCAAAAAATATTTTTTACAATGTTAAAAATGTGTGTGTGTGTGTATATATATATATATATATATATATATATTTATATATATATACTGATATTGCATTGTGCGTGTAATTTTAAATTAAATTAAATGTTAAATTAAAGAATACAATTAAATTAAATAACTGAATTAAAATAAAAATAAAAAAAACTAAATGTAATTTAATTTAATTAAAAAAAATGTAAAGGCATTTTTGAAAGACCATTTTCACTCAGAAACAGTACATTTTATAAGAAACAGCAAGTAACATACCCTAATACTTAAAAAAATGTTTTTTTACAATGTTAAAAAAAATGTGTGTGTCAACAGTATGTTTAGCAATAAAATACTGCCAATAAAATACTCTTCCGGTTTTCTACGTTAAAATTTCCATGTTAATTCAACATTACTTGCCATTTCTTCGTAAGTTACTAGCAATTTCTGAGTTTAAACTTGTTTTTACACCAAATTGCCTTAAATGTTAAATTAAATTTAATTGCATTTCATTTTAAATTAAATGTTAAATTAAAGAATAAAATTAAATTAAATCATTTAATTAAGATAGATAATAAAATAAAGTTTCATTTAAATTAATTTAATTGAATAAAATAAAATTTTAAAGGCATTTTTGAAAGACCATTTTCACTCAGAAATAGAACATTTCATAAGAAACAGCAAGTAACATACTGCAATACTTGACAATACAATGATGCTTTGAACTGAAAATGCATAATGCAATATCAGTACATATATATATATATATATACTCTGTATATATATAGCATTATCTGATTTTTTTTTTTTTTTTTATTGGAGTATGTTTAGCAATAAAATACTGCTGCCAATTAAACACTATTTTGGTTTTCCACATTAAAATTTTACTGTTAATTCAATTAAATGTTAAATGTTAACCTTAACCTTAAATGTTAAATTAAATATTATTAAATTTTTAATTTTATATTATTTTATTATTTTATTATTAATTTCATTTTAAATGAAATTAAATGACATTTTAAATTAAATAATTAAATTAAATTATTATTCTTATTTTTATTCTTAAAAGACAGTTTTAAAAGACTATTTTCACTCAGAAATAGTAGATTTCATAAAGAAATACTCCATTACTCCAACACTCGAAATTACATTTAGTCATTTTGGATGTTCAGTTCAAAGCATTGACTTTATTTGGAGCATTATCTGATTTTTTTTATTATGTTTAGCAATAAAATACTGCTGCCAATGAAATACTATTTTGGTTTTCTACTTTAAAATTGTACTGTTAATTTAATTGTTATTTGTTAATTTAATGTTAATTTTATTTACTAGCAATTTCTGAGTTAAACTTGTTTTTATACTAAATTGTTATACCTTGAATGTTAAATTAAATTTAAATTAAATTAAATAACTAAATTAAATTATTATTATTATTTGTATTCTTAAAGGACAGTTTTGAAAGACTCAGAAAATAGTACATTTCATAAAGAAATACTCCATTACTCCAACACTAGAAATTACATTTAGTCATTGTGCATGTTCAGTTCAAAGCATTGAGTTTATTTGGAGCATTATCTGCTTTATCCATTACAGTAATGATGATTTGTAGCCGAACCTTGCGTATAAGCGCCTGCATTTGTGTTTTTGGTTTCTACAGGTGACAGCGCTGAGGGAAAATGGATGCTTCCAGTGAGTTCTTTTCCAGAAGTAATTTCAGGACATGATTAAGCATAACGACGGCGCTTCAGGTTTCACCCCTCAGCCTCGACATTTTACAAACACGAGCAAAACTCATCCTAAGAGATGCCTGCTGGAGCGGAGGAGTCACTTGAGTCTGATTTCAGTGGGCGTATTGATTTCAGAGCGCCGCGCTCTTCTCGTCATTAGCGTGTTGCTAGCATGCTAACTGCGAGAGGATTGCTCGTTCTCCCCCGTGATTACAGCGGCCCACTGAACCTGCTGTCAATCAAACCCTCACCTTCCAGGGGAACAGCAGTCTGCGTGCGTGGGGAAGCAATTAGTGATTAATATACTGATTAGCATTGAAAGGCTGGCTGTTAGCGAGAAGCGGGCGATTGAGGTGTGGGTGTAGCCTGTCATCATCTCTGACAGCCGTTTCGGCTCCTACTTGAGGTACGAATGAAATCTTCAGGGTCGGAGCCGTGTCACGTCGAGTGACTGTGCCTGATTGCAGACTTATTCTGGAGCTTTTGGGCTAGAACTGAGTCACTATCATGAGACGGTCACAACCTTACGACGCAAATCAGACCATCAAACCAATCAGCAATTCCACTAACTGTCAAGTAGGGCCCATCGAGGACAAACTTTGATGCTTTCTTCAACAGGCCTGTCTGAAAGTTTATTATGCTTTTAAAAAGCTTTTTAGCACATCGCTAGAACGATTGAGCATTTTTAACGCATTGCTAACATGTTGTTAGGATGTTTTAGAACATCGCTAGCATGTTTAAACATGTTTTTAACACGTTTCTGCATGTTGCTATTGTTTTGGTGTGTCATTACCATGATTAAGTCAAGTTCTAACATCATGTCATTAATATGATTAAGCATGTTTTTAATGTTTAGCACAGTGCTGTTGTTAGCATATTTAAGCATGTTCCTAACATGTTTTAAGCATGTTTTAGCACACTGCTATTGTTTTAGTGTGACATTACCCTGATTAAGTAAGTTTCTAACATTTTTTAGCATCTTGTTAGCATTTTAGCACATTACTCTTGTTTTAGCATGTTGTTAATATGATTAAGCATGTTTAATGTTTTAGCACAGCACTGTAAAAAAAAAAAATCGTAAAATAATGGTCAAATGACTGGCAGCTACGGCTGCCAAACAAAAACCATAAAATTACAGCAAAACATCCTAATTAAAATAAAGTGCAAAAACTATAATTTTTTTTTTTTTTAAAGATTTATTTTTGGCTTTTATTATTATAGGACAGATTAGGAAGGACAGGAAGCGAAGTGGAGAGAGAGAAGGGGGTAGGGTCGGGAAAGGTCCTCGAGCCGGGAATCGAACTCGGGACGCCCGTTGCGCAACGACGCTGTGTGTCGGCGCACTGCCCACAAGGCTATCGGCGCCGACCAAAAACTATAATTTTACAGAAATGTTCATTAAAGGTTTTACAGGGGAAAAAAATTATTTTACAATTTCCCCTCTTGTTTCAATTACATTCTTTTACTTTAATTTTACGGTTTTTGTTTGGCAGCCATAGCTGCCAGTCATTTGACTGTTTTTTAACAGGACAATTTTTACAGTGTAAAACCCTTATTTTGCAGATTTTCCTTGTTTCATTTACATTCTTTTACTTTAATTTTACGGTTTTTGTTTGGCAGCCATAGCTGCCAGTCATTTGACTGTTTTTTAACAGGACAATTTTTACAGTGTAAAACCCTTATTTTGCAGATTTTCCTTGTTTCATTTCTATTCTTTTACTTTAATTTTACGGTTTTTGTTTGGCAGCCATAGCTGCCAGTCATTTGACCGTTTTTTTACAAGACTTTTTTACAGTGAGTGCTATTTTTAACATGTTAGCATATTTAAGCATGTTTCTAACATGTTTTAAGCATGTTTTAACATGTTTTAGCACACTGCTATTGTTTTAGTGTGACATTCCCCCGATTAAGTAAGTTTCTAACATTTTTTAGCATCTTGTTAGCATTTTAGCACATTACTATTGTTTTAGCATGCCGTTAATATGATTAAGCATGTTTAATGTTTTAGCACAGTGCTATTTTTAACATGTTGTTAACATATTTAAGCATGCTTCTATCATGTTTTAAGCACGTTTTAACATGTTTTAGCACATTGCTATTGTTTTAGTGTGACATTACCCCGATTAAGTTTCTAACATTTTTAGCATCTTGTTAGCATTTTAACACATTACTATTGTTTTAGCATGTTGTTAATATGATTAAGCATGTTTAACATGTTTTAGCACAGTGCTATTTTTAACATGTTAGCATATTTAAGCATGTTACTAACATGTTTTAAGCATGTTTTAAGATGTTTTAGCACATTGCTATTGTTTTAGTGTGACATTATCCTGATAAAGTAAGTTTCTAACATTTTTTCGCATCTTGTTAGCACATTACTATTGTTTTAGCATGTCGTTAATATGATTAAGCATGTTTAACATGTTTTAGCACAGTGCTATTTTTAACATGTTGTTAGCATATTTAAGCATGTTTCAACATGTTTTAAGCATGTTTTAACATGTTTTAGCACATTGCTATTGTTTTAGTGTGACATTACCCTGATTAAGTAAGTTTCTAACATTTTTTAGCATCTTGTTAGCATTTTAGCACATTACTATTGTTTTAGAATGTCGTTAATATAATTAAACATGTTTAAAATGTTTTAGCACAGTGCTATTTTTAACATGTTAGCATATTTAAGCATGTTTCTAACATGTTTAAGCATGTTTTAACATGTTTTAGCACAGTGCTATTTTTAACATGTTGTTAGCATATTTAAGCATGTTTCTAACATGTTTTAAGCATGTTTTAAGATGTTTTAGCACATTGCTATTGTTTTAGTGTGACATTACCCTGATAAAGTAAGTTTCTAACATTTTTTCGCATCTTGTTAGCACATTACTATTGTTTTAGCATGTCGTTAATATGATTAAGCATGTTTTAACATGTTTTAGCACAGTGCTATTTTTTAACGTGTTATCATATTTGAGCATGTTTCTAGCATGTTTTTAAATGTTATAGCACAGTGCTATTTTTAACATGTTTGTTTTAAGCATGTTTCTAACATGTTTTAAACAAATTTTATGCATATTTTAACATGTTTTAGCGCCGTGCTATTTTTAACATGTTGCTAACATAATTAAGCATGTTATTACTGTTTTTTTAACATGTTGTAAACATGTTTTAGCACATTGCTATTGTTTTGGTGTGTCATTACCCCGATTAACTTTTAGCATGTCGCTAATGTGATTAAGCATGTTTGTAACATTTTTACCATGTTGTTAGCATACTTAAGCATGTTTATAACAAGTTTTAAGCATGTTTCAACATGTTTTAGCACAGTGCAATTTTTAACATGTTGTTAACATGATTAAGCATGTTGTTACTGTTCTTTTAACATGTAAGTATGTTTTAGCACATGTTTTAATTTTTGCTTCAATACATTGCTAGCATGTTTAGGCATGTTTTAACATGTTGTTAGCATGTTTTAGAACATTCCTAATGTGTTTAAGCATGTTTCTAACAAGTTTGACATGTTTTAGCATATTGCTACTGTTTTAGCAGAGTGTTAGCATGTTTGAGCACGCTTGTTAGCCTGTTGCTAACATGATGAAACATGTTTCTAATTTTTACCATGATGTTAGCCTATTTTAGCACATTGTTATTATTGTAGCATGTTACTAACATGTTTACGCATGTTTTTAACATGTTCTTAGGATGTTTCAGAACATTGCTATTGTTTTGGTGTGTCATCATGATTAAGCATGTTTCTAACACTTTTTACAATTATGTTTTAGCATATTGCTACTGTTTTATCACATTGCTAGCATGTTTAAGCTCCTAACATGTTGCTAGCAGATTTTAACACATTACTATTGTTTTAGCATGTTGCTAACATAATTAAACATGTTTCTAAATGTTTTACTGTTGTTAGCATGTTTTAGCACATTGCTAATGTTTTAGCATGTCACTAGCATGTTTAAGCATGTTCCTAAGATTTTGTTTAGCAAATTTTAGCACATGATTAAGCATGTTTCTATCATTTTAACATTTTAACATTTTTAATCATTTTATTGTTTTAGCACATTGTTCGCATGTTTAAACATACTCCTAACATGTTAGCAGATTACATGTTTAGGCATCTTCCTAACATTTTGGCCTTGTTGTTAGCATGTTTTAACAGCTTAACATTTTTTAGCAGATTTTAGTGCATTGCTATGTTTAGCATGTTGCTCACATGATTAAGCATGTTCCTAACATTTTAAACATGTTGTAAACATGTTTTAGCACATTGCTATTGTTTAAGCAAGTTGCTAGCTATAATTCTAGAATGTTTTAACTCTTCCTTTACATTTAACTCTGCCCTTACTTTTTTTTTTTTCATATTTCAAATATATTTGTAATAAATAGTTTGTTGTTGTTGCTGTTGCAATTATTTTTTATTTTACATTTTACTTAAAATATTTTTTTGCTTATTTTAAATATTTATGTTTTTTAAAAAACACTTTTTGTTTTGTATATTATTTTGCATTTTATGAAAAATACATTTTATTTTAGAAACACCCACTTAGACCAGAAGAGACCGTCTGACTGACCGGTAAAACACAATGCATTTGCGATGAGAAAATCAATATGGTGTGACAGTCTATGCACAATTGTAAATAACACAAAAAATATTCAGTCTGTTAATTACAGTACTGATTATTCTAGTACTTCAAACAATCCTCTGAATTGAAATCTCTCTTAAGTGCAAAACTTGGCAAATCCAGTGATAAGCCTGCCTCGTGTAGACTGATAATACACTGGATTGAAGTCAACGGACAGTGATGGTCTGAAGCAGAGACTCACTGCAAAGTTAATTAAAGCAAACTCCCAGCAGAGGTTTTTGCCTTGCATTGCTCCAGCACCACAGTTGTGTACCTGCCTCAGACCTCCACATGACTGCCGTTCTTTCTGCCCACCGTCAGCTTTCCATGGGTCAGCTGTCACTTTCAAAGTAGGACAGCGCTTGCCCTCCCTCATCCTGAGCTTATGGGCTTGCCGCGGGTCAGACCGCGACCTACGGGGACGTGAGGCGGGGGTCTGTTGTTTCAGCATGTCTCTCACACACACACCGCATTCCCAGACCACTACAGATGACAACACAAACTCACAATATTATTAGAGACCCCGTTAGACCGAAGCTAAACACAGAGACGTACTCAGGAAGGCTGTGACAGCTAAAAAACAATCGTGCAGTTGCTAAAGACACTTGCTGTGGTGTCAGCTGTCATTTAGACTCAGGGGCTTCCTGCTTCACTCGCTCGCTGCCTTCAGGTCCTCACGGGAAGTTCCTGCTTTTAAGCTTAGAAGCTCAAATGTGATGCGTTCAAGTGACTTTGGCTGGAATAAAATGGACATGTTGAGCCATTTCTTTCTCTTTTTTTCTCTCACTTACAGATTTGCACTGGAGCAATGAAATATTTCTCGAATGCTGAGACTCTCCACTAGCATGTTTTAATACATTGCTATAATGTTTCTAGCATATTTTAGCACATTGCTAGCATGTTTTAAACAATTATAATGTTTATATATAACACTGTTATATACTTTTTAATACTGTTTATTATTATAACACTTTACAGACATTTTAACACATTACTAGAATGTTTTAGCACATTTCTAACATGTCGTAACAGAATGTTTCTTGCATGTTTTACCATTTTGCAGGCATGTTTTAACACATTACTAGAACGTTTTAGCACACTGCTAGCATGTTGTAACACATTATCTGTCTTGCATGTTTTAACACTTTGCAGACACGTTTTAAGACATTACTTAAATGTTTTAGCACATTGCTAGCATGTCGTAACACGTAATGTTTTTTGTATGTTTTAACACTTTCCAGGCATGTTTTAACATAATACTATATTGTTTTAGCACATTGCTTGCATGTTATAACACATAATGTTTCTTGCATATTTTAACACTTTGCAGGCATGTTTTAACACATTACTTGAAAGTTTTAGCACATTGCTAGCATGTTGTAACACCTAATGTTTCTTGCATGTTTTAACACTTTGCAGGCATGTTTTAACACAATACTAGAATGTTTTAGCACATTGCTAGCATGCTGTAACACATTATAACGTTTCTTGCATGTTTTAACACTTTGCAGGCATGTTTTAACACATAATTAGCATGTTTTAGAACATTGCTGGCATGTTGTAACCAATTATAATGTTTCTTGCATGTTTTAACACTTTGCAGACATGTTTTAACACATTACTAGAATTTTTTAGCACATTGCTAGCATGTAATAACACATAATGTTTCTCGCATATTTTAACACTTTGCAGGCATGTTTTAACACATTACTTAAATGTTTTACAACATTGCTAGCAAGTTGTAACCAATTATAATGTTTCTTGCATGTTTTAACACTTTGCAGGCATGCTTTAACACATTACTAGCATGTTTTAGAACAATGCTACCATGTTTCTAGCATGTTTTAACACATTATCATGTTTTAGCATGTTTGCCACGTATATATACTTGACTAGTTTTAGCATGTTCAACACATTGCTAGCATGCTCAACACATTGCTAGCATGCTTTAGCACCTTGCTAGGATGTCTCTAGGTTGTTTTAGCACATTATGTTTCTGACATGTTTTATCACATTGCTAGCTTTTTGACAGACTGCTAGCATGTTTCTAACATGTTTTAGCATATTTCATACATGTTTTGCACATTGATAGCATGCCAAGCTAACAAAACGATCAATATTACACTACTGACATTTGCTATATCCAAATAAAAGGTGTGTGCTTAGTATCCGAATGGAGCTGCCCCATCCGCTGCTGTTCTCCTTTAAGATCAGCTCACTCATTCTTACTCTCATTAAGTGTCTCATTGCACTGGCACACATTTCAATTTCACTCCAAAGAGGTCACAGTAGACTACTTTTGGGTTCTTCTGTTTGTGTCTCAGTAAAACCCACATGTGGCACATGATTTTGCAGTTTTACTTCGTTTGCCTATTCTTGGCTGACCTTTATACAGCATAGCAGGTCCATACTTTACTTTTATAATGAATTTTATATAAAATAGTGATCATTAGTCTCAAAAAATGAGACATTAATCTTGAATATCACATTCAGAAGTACAATTGGTTCATGGGTGTATACACTGCCATTCAACAATGTGGGATCAGTAAGACTTGTAATGTTTTTAAAGAAGTCTCTTACAATAATCTAGACTGCATTTATTTAATCAAAAATACATTAAAAAAAACAATAATATTGCAAAATGTTATTACAGCATAAAAAATGGTTTCTATTTTAATATACATTAAAGTATTTTTTCCAGTCTTCAGTGTCACATGATCCTTCAGAAATCATTCTAAAATGCCGATTTATTATTAGATTTATCAATGTTGGAAACAGTTGTGCTGCCAAATATTTTTTTTGGAACCTTTGATACTTTTTTCAGCATTCTTTGATGAATAAAAAGTTAAAAAGAACAGCATTTATTCCAAATCTAAATATTTTCTAACAAAATAAGTCTTTGCTATTACTTTTTATCAATTTAACACATCCTTGCTGAATAAAAGTAATGATTTATATATATAATTTATTATTTATAATAATAATAAGTTATAATTGATAATAATTTATACATTTATAATAAATTATTAGAAATTATTAGATTATTATTTATATATAATTTAACTGTATGGAAATAATTTAACTGTACCTTCTGATCAAGGCAATATAACATATATTGCCATAATAATTTAATTAAGTTTTAATTTGAAATTATTACTGACACAATTTGAGTCTCTCAAAAACTTTGTCACATCCATAATGCATGATTATTTAACATAGAAAACTTGTGCATAGACTGATATCTTTCTGATGTTTAGACTCTATCAACAAGGGTTTATTAAAATACAAAAAGATGGTTAAGTATATTGGTAACACATACATTCTCTAAGCATTTATATGCCACATTCATAACGCAAAATGGATGTAGATTTGCCCCAATGTTGAAAATAGTTTTTGCTGATGATTCTGAATGATTTCTGGAAGATCACATGACAATATAAAATATGTTACAATAGAAAAATGTTAAGGAACATTCCAAAATGGACTAATTTCATGTTGTTTGTTGCTCTGCTCTATATAAGAAGGAAGGAAGCTCTACAGGTTTGGACCAACTTGAGTGCGAGTAAAGGACAACAAAATTGAATTTGCGGATGAACTATGACTTTAACTTTCACGGCCACACATCCTCGGTTCAGTTTGCGAGTACTGCTGCTCTCAGTGCACTACTCTATTCTCCTGTTCCTGAGGGTATTATGATCTTCTTGTAATGTGATAAAGAAAAATACAACTCACTTGTGAGCCTATTTGTTATTGTCTTCATTAAATGATGGCCTGTGAATCACTGTAATGGCCTGTGCGATTTCCTCTGGCTCTAGAGGCTAAAGAAAAATGTGGCTTGCGATACAACTCGCCAAGTTTTTTTGTCGTTTACTAACTATTTCACTGGCAAAAATCACATTATCAGTCAAAGGGAATTATATTAGGGTCATTGACGTATAAGGATTTTCAAAAGGCAAATTTTAAAATACAGAAAATACATTTTTTGGCAGTGGAATCTGGTAAAATAGATTAAAATAGTTATTCATGAATTTATAATAAATTACTAATAAATGCAGAATTACCAGACTGAAATTACATGAACTAAATGATTATTTTTTGCATTTATTTATTTTTTTTTTTTTTTGCATATTGTACAAAGACTAATCATGAACCGTCTTAAATTACCAAAATTCCATAAAAATCTATTCCAAATGACACTAAAATAAAGTATTTTATGTATATAAAACATTAGTTGAATGTATAAGTATAAAAACTTCCAATCTGGGACATATATCTGTAATGGTAAACATTCTGCAATGGTCGCACCACATGACATCTAGTCGCACCACATGATATTTTTTCATTCAGTCAAAATTTACAAGCACAAAATTGGCCATCTAAATAAAACAAGCTAGGTTCTCATGAAAGGTCACAATGAAATTTATAATGAAAATGAATACTTGTAGAAATAACTTAATTTTCTTTGTTGTTTTGAGGTCATACCACATGACATCCAAATTTGATACCTACATACCAGCCATTAAAAAGGTCATTTTTTTATATTTGAAAGACTTACAAACCTGCTTGATGCATCTATCTTTGAATGAATTTCAATATAAAAGTCCCAAAATGGGGCTTTCTTGGTGGTCGCACCACATAATATTTCATCAAATTGAGATTATCGGACAAAGTTTGTTTGAATATTATGATGGAAATATAAATGCAAATACAAATTACATGCACTAAATTATTATGTTTTGCATTTTTTCTCATATTGTACAAAGACTAAACATAAACTGTATTAAATTACAAAAATTGCACAAAAATGTATTCCAAATGACACTAAAATAAAGTATTTTACGTATATAAAACATTAGTTGAATGTAAAAGTATAAAAACTGCCAATCTGGGACATATATCTGTAATGGAAAACGTTCTGCAATGGTCGCACCACTTGACATCTAGTCGCATCACATGATATTTTTTTTTTATTCACTCAGAACTTATAAGCACAAAACTGGCCACTTAAATAAAACAAGCTAGGTTCTCATGAAAGGTCACTATGAAATTTATAATGAAAATAAATATTTGTAGAAATAACTTAATTTTCTTTTTTGTTTTGAGGTCATACCACATGACATCCAAATTTTACATACCAGCCATTAAAAAGGTTATTTTTTTCCATATTTGAATAAGAGTTACAAACCTGTTTGACGCATCTATGGGTCCTTGGCAAATTGGTATATGATGAAAAGTACTATCTTTTAATGAATTTCAATATAAAAGTCCCAAAATGGGACTTTCTTGGTGGTTGCACCACATGATATTTCATAAAATTGAGATTATCGTGCAAAGTTTGTTTGAATATTATGATGGAAATATAAAAGCGAATGTTTTGCAATTTTATACAGGATTACAAAACACTTTGGAAAACATGCCAACTAGTGCAAAAAAAAATTATTTAGGGTAAATTTAGGGTAAATTCAAAGATGTTTTCAAAACAAAAGTTACGGGCAGAGGGTCGCACCACATGATGTTTTGACATTTTGAATGACAGAAAAATTATAAATAACTAATGTTATTTGAAAAGTTAAAGTTGGTACATATGTGGGAGAGGTACTTCTTATATATGCCATCTTTTTTTATAAATTTACCACAATTTTTAATGGAAAAAATGCAGTCGGAAAGAAAATTTACGCATCACGTCATTGACCCATTAGCATTGGATATTCTTACCGTGCTACCAAAGGAAGGAGGCCAGCGCTTGTCGCATCATAAAAAACGTCCTGACCATCAATTCCACTTTTCCCAGCTTCATCCTGAAATGCCACAATCCTGATCAGTTTAATAATTCTTGCATTGATTTCTTCGCACGTGGAGAGCGTCGGACCGCCGCGACCCACTTAGATTAATCTTGTTTGAGCTTCGCCTTCGACACCGTGTTGCTTTCTGCTCACCGCGAGTAAAGAAGCTGTAATTATTCTCATTGGCTGAGATAAGCTGGACCTACATAGTCTGGGCCTTTTCTCCCTCTGTCCTTCCACCTGTCGGTTTTGTTTGATTGTCTGAAAAGACCTGACGTGATCGGCGCGATGGAATAGGTTTCTAAGAACAATTAGTAAACAATGGTGCTTTGAAAACATGCTAAATGAATGCTTTGGCTTTTAATGACTCAATGAATAGCGTGCAAACAGACTAGTCCTAATTGCTCCTTTCTCTTGTCCTTCCGACACGCATGCATGTGTATGGACAAACACAAACACGTGGACACAGCAGGGGTTTCTGGAAGGAATGAATTTAAGGAATAAATGTCTGAGGTCTGTTTCTGAGTTGTATTAGCAATAGATGGAAAGTAGTACTTCCAACAGATCTCCATTCATTTTTTAAATTAATTTTACAATCAAAAAGTGAATAGGAACTCTCTAATACAATGAATAATTTTGCTTAAAGCAAGTTAAAGCAAATATTGACATTTCCAAATTATTTCCAATTATTAATTAGAATATAGTAATAATTTTACTATACCTTCTAATCAAACCAATATAACATCTATTGCCATAATGAAATACATTTTCCTTATATATTTCATAGTATATATATATATATGTTTTGTTTTTTTTTTTGTTTGTTTTTTTCCCCCAATGTATTCATGTGAAATTATTACTGCGACAATTTGTGTAATTCTGTAATACAATTTATTTATTTGGTTTTATATATATATTTTTTTTTTTTTGTAAGCATATTTCTGTTTAAACCTTTATCATATTAAGCTAATATAACTAATGTTGCCATAATAAAATAATATATTATTCATTTTTTTGTTATTAGCTAGAATATGGAAATTATTTAACTGTACCTTCTGATCAAGGCAATATAACATATATAGCCATAATAATTTAATTAATTATTAATTTGAAATTAATACTGCCACAATGAGTAAAATTTATTTTGTTATTTATTTATTTTTTTTTATTTATTTTTTTTTTTTTTGTTAAAAAATAGTATTGCTACCATTTAAGTGAACTTGTAATACAATTAATATTTTTGGTTAAACCATTATAAAATCAAGGTAATATAACCAATATTGCCATAATAAATGTATATATTAATCTTGGCAGTTATTAACTAGAATATGGAAATAATTTTACTCTACCTTCTGATCTGAAAATATATCACCTTAATAATTTAATTATTATTAATTAGAAATTATTACTTCCACATTTTGAGTAATTCAGTAATACTATTTATTTATTTAAATTATTACTGCTACCATTTAAGTGAATTTGTAATACAATAAATAATTTTGGTTGAACCAAGATGATTAAATTGGATCTAGATTCTACAATTAATACATTTTTTTAAATCATTACTATATATATATATTTTTTTTTTTCATTATTAAATATAACAAATACTGCTATAATAAATTAATACATTATTCTGTAAAATTATTATTGCTACAATATATGTGATTCTGTAATACAATTAATATTTTTAGTTCAATCAAATTAATATAACAAATACTGCCAAAATAAAAGACTAAATTATTCATTTGCAATTATTAACTACAATATGGAAAAAAATACTGTATCTAATCACACTGCAAACAAAAAAATGTTCTTCATCAGTATTTTAGTCTTGTTTTCCACTGCAAATGTCTAAAGATTCTTACCTCAAGATGCAATAAGAAGCAAAACAACAGAAGATAAGTCATCATTTACAGTGAAATCATCAAAATGTAGTGAGTTCATGATTAAAACAAGAGCAAATCTGCTAATATGGTCAGGAAAGTCAACATAATTCAAACAGAAAATAAGTTTTCACATCCCACTGACAGATATTTGTTCATGTAGTTTTGTTAATTTTCTCAGAAAACAAGACTTTGCATCTCAAGTAAATACTTCTTAAGTGTATTTAGAAATTCGAACTGGAACACAAGACAAAAACACTAAGGAATATATTTATTTTTTGCAGTGACCTTTTAAGTCCTTCATTTGTAGAAGGGTGAATTTTCAGGACCTTTTTGAGACCTCCAGAAACCCTGCATATATCATTGCACTATTTTTGTCGAAGTTTAGGACTGTGCTATCAATGTCTGCCAGGCTAAAGCCCTCAAGCTTTGTTTTAAAAACAGAAAGCAGTAACATGCTATTGGACTGTAGCGGAACTCAAAGTGTGATGGCTGTTTTGCTTTGTGCATTGGCCAACATAACACTCGACGGTTGCCAGAATCGATGTGTGTGTAATTCTGAATGCATCTGAACCGTTCGCCAATAATAGCTCGACACAAAAGCAGGTCCCAAACCAATCTATGGAGTTCAGCGCATTGAGGGTCCTTCCGAATTCATAGAAACTCTCCAGACTGAGTGCATGTAACCTCTGTGTCACTGTCTGACTACATCTCTGATGACGCATGCAGTCGTTTCGAAATGTTTTCTGGCTACTTTTAATGATGCAGGTACATGGCGATCAGATTCTTTAAAGAAAATGGAAACTTTTCTTTCCAGCTCTCAGACTGACAGCACTTACAACTTTAAAAGTAAGTGCTACACATTCATTGCTGTAGAAACAATGTTTGCTCAGAAATTGCTAGTAAATTCCACAAATAAAATAGCATTTTCTTCTAAAACACTTAGCTAAATCAATTAAATTAACATGCATGGGTAAAAACATGTCCAGCTCACATTAAAATATATATAACCAAAAACAGGCATATTTTTTCCAATTTCCCAATGAAAAAATAATAATAAATAAAATAATAAATACATACATATATATATATATATTAGTGCTGTCAAATGATTAATCGCATCCAAAATAAAAGTTTATGTTTACATACTATATATTTGTGTATTGTGTATATTTTTTATGGATATATAAACACACACACATGCATGTATATATTAATGAAAAATATTTTAGATTTATATCAAAAATATTTATATTTATTTATAATCTAAATTGTATGCAGGTATAAATATATATACATATAAATATTTTGTTTTAATATATACATCTATGTGTGTGTGTACATATGTACATAATAAATATACAAAGTAAACACACTTATAGTATGTAAACATAAACTTTTATTTTGGACGTGATTAATCGCGATTAATCGTTTGACAGCCCTAATATATATACATATATATATATATATATATATATATATATATATATACTTTTTTTTTTTTTTGCATTGGGGGAATTGTGCCTATACAATTTTCTCATTACTGTAATGTAATTACTTTTTGGTTAAACCGGTATACAATCAAGGCAATATAAAAAATAAAATAAATAAATAATAAATAAATAAAATATTTATTATAAAAAAATAAATAAAATGTTTATAATATTTAAATATATATATATATATATATATATATATATATATATTTTAAATGATTACTGACACTATTTAAGTTTAAGGTAAAATGTTTTATTTATTTTCTTATTTATTTTTATGCATCAAAGTAAAGAGAATGGGTTTCTTAAATCAGATTTTATTCATGCACTACAGTAATGAGAATTTGCCACGAAAATGTTACATTCTTACTGCCACAATTTAATTTTTTTTTAAGGATTTTTACATTTGATTTTTTTCATACATTACATTAATGAAAAAACATACAAAATTGTAATTATTAGTTGCACAATTAAATTTTTTTAGGATTTTTAAATTAGATTTTATTCATGCATTACATTAATAAAAATGTCATAAAAAATATAAATTATTAGTGGCACAATTTAAGTTTTTTTAAGAATTTTACATTAGATTTTATTCATGCATTACATAAATTGTAAATTATTAGTGGCACAATTTAAGTTTTTAAAGATTTTTACATTAGATTGTATTCATGCATTACATAAATAAAAAAATGTCATAAAAACTGTAAATTGTTAGTGGCACAATTTAAGTTTTTTTTTTTTTTTTTTAAGATTTTTACATTAGATTTTATTCATGCATTACAGTAATGAGAATTTGACACAGGGAGCACAGTATAAGTGATTCTGTAATCCAGTGATTATTTTTGGTTAAACCAGTATACAATCAATGCATTATATTAACTATTGCCATAATAAATGAATAGATCATTAATGTGAAATTATTAAATGTGATATATCATTCATTTTCTGCATCACAGTAAAGAAAAAAATGATTTTTTTAATGAGATTTTTTCCTTGCATTACAGTAATGAGAACTGTCATGAAAATATTAGAGACAAATCTTAATGATCCTGCTTCGTCACGACGTATATTCAGTGAAACTGACCCGCACGGGGTCATTTGTAATGATATACCTGCCACAAATAGTCATAAGAGTTTCAGATTTTCCTTACGAAACGTCTCGATTGCGACTGCATATGTCCTGTCGCCCGCCGCATGACTATACGCATTAAACCGCAGTCGAGTTCTCGCAATATGAAACATGAATCATGCATCGCTTAAGTTCCTGTTACACAGATGATCGCATTATGCAGCTATCACTGCATTACGCTAATGGCTCGCTGCATTTTCTCAAAGACGGCCCAGGAAGAGCCCATTACAGACGGACCGAGGTACAGAATGCTGTTTCACTGTGACACCGGCCCCGATGACACGGACAGAGAGACACCCCAATTGCAACATAACCTCTGCAACCTCGTAAAGCTGATTGATAGGAAAGCTGCAAATCTTTTATGCCAAAGAGTAGCGTTAACCTTTTTCCTTGAGTTCAGTCTGTAAGAAACGCTGAGGGTTCAAGGACAGTTTAAACCGGTATATAGCTCAAAAACTGCTCTTATGTGACACGTTGGAGATATACAGGCAACTTCTGATTGTATATGAAGATATCTGGGTCATATTTCACCCCAAAATCAACAGAAAATAAGAAAATATTTTTGGCATGGAAAAAAAAATGTTTTATGACCTTTATGATTCATTTCCAATATTTTTATGATGATCAACTACAAACTGCAATTCTACTCATCCTTTCTTGACAGATGTTTTTTATAAATTCTAATAAATTAGATTAAACAACAGCACATACTATCAATAGTGTATCCAGAAACACTTTATTAATCTATCTATTATGAAGTAACAATGAAGAATACTTCTTTCTACTAAAGCATTTATTAATCTTAATGTTAACAATTTGTTAAAATCAAAATACGCATCTGTTAATAATATTATTATTTAGTAATATTATTAATATGCTTATTATTATGAATATAATTGCCAAGTATTCATACTTGCCAAATATTATTATTTCCACAATTTAAGTAAATATTATCGGTATCTGTTAATATTATCGGTAACACTTTACAATAAGGTTGCATTAGTTAACAGTGGTTAACTACATTAGTTAACATGAAATAACAATGAAAAATTATTATTAATGCCTCAATTTAAGTGATTCTGTAATACAAACAATATTTTTTGGTTAAACCAAAAAAGGCAAAACAAATTTTGCCTTAATAAATTACTCATTTGCAATTATTAATGCCACAATTTAAGTGATTATGCAATACGGTGATTATTTTTGGTTAAACTAGTATACAATCAAGGTAATATGACAGATATTGCCATATAAAATACTATATTTATTATAAAAAATAAATTGTAATTAGTACTACGACAATTTCCGTTTTTTTTTTTTTTTTGCATTACAGTAAATATTATCGGTAACACTTTACAATAAGGTTGCATTAGTTAACAGTGATCAACTACATTCGTTTACATGAAATAACAATGAAAAATTATTATTAATGCCTCAATTTAAGTGATTCTGTAATATAAAGAATATTTTGTGTGGTTAAACATTAATATAACAAATTTTGTCTTAATAAATTATTCATTTGCAATTATTATCACCACAGTTTAAGTGATGGAATAAAGTGATATTTTTTTTGGTAAAACTAGTATACAATGGTAATATGACAAATATTGCCATACTAAATAAAATATTTATTATTAAAAAAATTACAATTTAAGGTTAAATGCTTTGCATCACAGTAAATATCGGTATCTGTTAATTTTATCGGTAACACTTTACAATAAGGTTGCATTAGATTGCAATAAAAATATTTCTAAAGAATGTATAATTTTAGTTACTGTTAAATTATTAAAATCAAAATTATTGGCAACAATTTACAAGGTTGCATTCGTTAACAAAAAACTAACAATGCATTTATTAATTTTAGTTCATTTTAATAAATTATTAAAATCAAAAGTTGCATCTGGTAATATTATCAGTAACACTTTACTATAAGGTTGCATTTGTTAATCCATGAAGTAACAATGAAAACTACTTCTGATTCATTAACCTTAATGTTAATAAATAATTCAAATCATAAGATGCATATTATCGGTAACACTTGACAATAAGGTTGCATTTGTTAAACCACACATTAGTTAACATGAACAATAAACAAAGTATCTGTTAATATTATTTAATTGACCTGAGCTAACAACAAATAAATGCATTGCACATTGTTAGTTAATGATAGTTAATGCATTAACGAGTGTTCACAAATGGAACCTTATTGTAAAATGTTACTATGTATCTTTACAAAGGCACATTCTTATTTGCCTTTAGCAATCTCTCATTTATAATGAGACTTTGTGAAAATAATGTCAACAATGTTAACGCTATTATAAGTAACTTCTGTATTGTGAATTTAATGTAAGATACAGTAAGACACGTTCTTGAGAGTTTTCAAAAGCTTCACCCAGGTATTTAAGAGCAGCCCCGGTCCTTATGAAGTGTGATTGTGACTTCACCAGGAAAGCACTGGAAGGGCCTAATCAATGAAAGGGGCTTTACAGCAGGGTCCACATTCCCTAGGGGCTTCATTCAAAGCCCAGATTAGTGGGCGGCCATTCGCTAATGTGGGCTTTCTACCTCTGTGCGCATGGATAAAAAGGGTCCAGCAACTAAACTTAGACCGGGTTACAAATCCCCGGACAGCGCAGGTCATTTTCAGCGAGGAAGGTGGGCATGAAGGTTACTCATCAAGTGTCTTTTTTGATGACACGAACAAATGACACACCGATTACGCTGCGGTAGGTACACAGCTGTCCTTCAAGCCTGAATATGGGTCACTTTAACGGGTCAGTTTGTGACCGCCCAGGGGTCAAAGGTCACTATGGCCTAAATGGTACAACAAGTGTTTTCAGCGCTGATAAATGGGGCTGTTTACAGACTGGCCAAACAGGTCAAGAGACTAGATTTAACTGTAACTAGATTTAACTTAAATAAGATTTTTGAACACACTATATACACCACCAGTCAAAAGTTAAAAGCCTCACCAAGCATGCATTTATTTGATCTGAAGTACAGCAAAACAGTAAAATTTTGAAATATTTTTTTACTTTTTCTTTAAAATAACTGTTTTCTATTTGAATATATTTTAAAATGTAATTTATTCCTGTGGTGAAAGCTGAATTTTCATCATCATTACTCCGTTCTTCAATGTCACATGATCCTTCAGAAATCATTCTAATATGCTGTGTTGCTGTTCGAGAAACATTTTTTTTAATTTTCTTATTCTTATTATTATATTTAAAGCTGTTGAGTTAAAACATTTTTTAATAGAAAGAATCTGCATTTATGTTTTTATACACATTAAACACTACTCCATTCAAAAGCTTGAAGTCAGTATGATTTTCATCATTTTTTAGCTTTACATTGATCAATGATAAAGACATTTAGAATGTTACAAAAGATTTCTATTTCAGATAAATGTGACCCTGGACTACAAAACCAGTCATATTTTTCAAAATAGATTAGAGATCTTAAAGCTGAATAAAAAAGCTTTCCATTGATGTATGATTTGTTATGAGATTTTTTGAAAATCTGGAATCCGAGGGGGCAAAAAAATACAAATATAGAGAAAACTGCCTTTAAAATTGTCCAAATGAAGTTCTTAGCAATGCATATTGCTTTTCAAAAATTAAGTTTTGATATATTTACGGTAGAAAATGTACAAAATATCTTCATGGAACATGATCTTTACTTAATATCATAGTGATTTTTGGCATAAATCAATCATTTTGACCCATACAATGTATTTTTGGCTATTGCTACAAATATACCCCAGCGACTTATGACTTATGAGGTTATGTGGTCCAGGGTCACTTTCTATTCATCAAAGAAACTAGAAAAAATGATACACAGCTATTTTCAACATAATAATAATAATATATTTTTGAGCAGCAAATCAGAATATTAGAATGATTTCTTAAGGATCATTTGACTAATGGTGCAAACAATTCAGCTTTAAAATCTTAAAATAGAAAACAGTTATTTTAAATAGTAAAAATATAAAAAAATTTTACTGTTTTTGCTGCATTTCGGATCAAATAAATGCAGGCTTAGTGAGCAGAAGAGACTTCTTTATAAAACATTCAAAAATCTTACTGTTCAAAAACTTTTGACTAGTAGTGTGTGTATTTATATTTCCCCAAAAAGCAAAAAAATATAAAATATATATGAAATATATATGTTTTAGCCATGTTGCCCAGCTCTACCCGAAGTAAAGTGCACACCAGCTTATCACTTATTCATTAATTGCTCCAATTCTGTATTTCCCCCATACAGGAGCTTCTGTTGCTAATCCATTTTCAGCTCCGGGGGATGAAGAAAGATCTGCTGACAGCTTATACAACCTCCCCGACCCCCAGCAGCTGATAACTGTTTATCATTAGGTCAAACTAGCAGTGGGTGCAGTGTAGCCCAACAGCAGCGCTAATGTATAGTTTCAAGTCTAATGGCTTCACTCCGCGCTGATCTAATGAAAGACGTGTTAAATTTGGCTCAGTGACAGAGCAAAACTCTCTCCCCCATTGAGCCGGAGCACTCGGAGATCCTGGGTTTTGACCAAATTATGTCAGAATGAAACATTGCTTGTCACTGTTTTTCGTAATAGCAGAATAAAGTGGACGTTTTGAAGTCAAGCTGGGTGACGAGAGAAACAAAGTGTGGAAGAAACAACCGAGTACCACACAGGGGACAAAAACTGTCTCAGATTGCTTAGATGAGAATAGATGAGGCCATAGGCCACTTGTCACAAATAAATTATGAGTGGCAAAACAAATAATGATTCCAAGGTCAGCGCCGCTGCTACGGTCGCACAGCGTCCAGCATTACGATCAGTGCTTCTCAAAAGAGATCAAGACCAATAAAACAGGTTTTAAAGTAACAGTTTGTCCAAAAAAATTAAAATGTACAACCTCAGGCCATCCAAGTTTGTTTCTTCATCAGATTTGGGGAAATGTGGCACTGCATCACTTGCTCACCAATGGATGTGAATGGGTGCCGTCAGAATGAGAGTCCAAACAGCTGATAAAAGCATCACAATAATCCACTCCAGTCCATCAGTTAACATCTTAGGAAGACAAAAGATGCATGTTTGTAAGAAACAAATCTCTTATTAAATGTCTTTAACTTCAAACCAACATTTCTGGCCAAAATACTTAGAGTTCAGTAATAGAGTTCATAATCTAAAATAACGCTTCCTCCAGTGAAGAAGTCCATCTCCTGTTTTCTCTCACATCAATATCCAGACACGTATTTGTTTAGAGCTTGAGATTTGATATTTCTGTCTGCTTTTTCACTGGAGGAAACATTTTTATGGATTATGTATTGCATTTTAGTTCAAAACACCTTAATTTTTTTTTTTTTTTAATTTGTTTTTTTGGTCTTTTTAGGATGGTAACTGATGGACTGAAGTGGTGTAGATTACTTATTGTGATGATTTTATCAGCCGTTTGACTCTCATTCTGACGGCACCCATTCACTGCAATGGATCCGTTGGTGAGACAGTGAAAAAATGACACATTTCTTTAAATCTGATGATCTTGAATGGGCCGAGTGAGTAAATTCTCAGCATATTTTCATCTTTGTGAGTACTGGTCCTTTAAGCATTATGTTTTACACATATGAGCCCTGAACCACAAAACCAGTCTTAAGTAGTACAGGTATATTTGTAGCAATAGCCAAAAAATTTTCTTTTACGCCCAAAATCTTTAGGATATTAAGTAAAGAGCATGTTCCATGAACAATATTTTGTCAATTTCCTACCATAAATATATCAAAACTTAATTTTTGATTAGTGATATGCATTGCTAAGAACTTAATTTGCAACTTTAAAGGTGATTTTCTCAATATTTAGATTTTTTTTTTTGCACCCTCAGATTCCAGATTTTCATATAGTTGTATCCCAAATATTGTCCTATCCTAACAAACAGCATATCGATGAAAAGCTTATTTATTCAGCTTTCAGATGATGCATAAATCTCCATTTCCAAAAACTGACTGGTTTTTTGGTCCGGAGTCACATGTTAACCGTTCCTGGTTGATCCAGTCCAGAGTCTGGATCAATTCAAACAGCAATAGTCTTTTTAATCACTGTGTCAGCCTGTCAGCCACAGCCAATCTGAACAGACTGAAGCAAGATCCCCCAGAGATCATACATCACCAATTGACAATATGACAGATGACTCCCCGTTCATCATAATTAGGCTGATGTGCCACGAGCGATGATTCTTAACACGGGCCTTTTGAATAAATGCAAATAACTAGTAAATCACTGAGAATTAGCACATCAAGCATTGCTGTCTCCGTTACGATCACTTCCTCTGTTTATCCACATCTCAGACACACACATATGCGCTCTGTAGACTTCCAACTGTCATATATCATATTATACAAGGAAGGCAATTGCTTAAAATACATTATACATTACAAAAATGCTTGCATGTTAATTAATATGTGTATCATATTTCAGCAAAACAATGGTTTGAACATTATTATTATTATTCCTATTATACTTACAGTGTTACAGTACACTGAGAGTGTGTTATAACATCTAAAATAACAAAAACGTTTAATATATATTAACATTTTAAGTGAAAAATATAATTTAAATGTATTTTTAAGGTGCAAATATATCCTTACAGTAATAAATATGCATTTAATTTTTAGATATTTATAATAACATTTCATTTTAACCGAACTAAAATAAATAATATTTATGTAGATAATATTTCGTATGAATTGTTAGCGACGGTTGTCATAGTGCTGTTGTCGAGGTTGTTCGTATCCGCGTTTTACCTTCGTTTTCACCTCCAATAATTGACGGTTTTGTCTCTGACTCTTACTGTAGTCGAATTCAACATGTAAAAAAAGGCCGTGTGAGATTTTTTACCTGATTTTGTTCATTTTCTGATCTCGGTGTGTTTTCAGCACCTTGGACAAGAGCGCGAAGATTTCGCGCGCCGGTGAAAAAGGCGCGTTTTTGTGCCTGACCTTTAACGACAGTAAGAAGCGCGTTTTTTTCTTTTTAGGTTAATAAAAGCAGCTAGGATCACAACAAAAAAATGTTTCTAAAAAGTTTAAGTACTTTCAACATGACAGTAGTCTTCAAAACAGAGGCGCTGAAAAAAACAAAACAAAAACAGAAAAAAAAACAAAGCGACACTCACACACCTGTTCATGTTCCTGTAAACCACACACACACACACACACACACACACAAACACACACACGAACTGACAGCGTTCAGAATAACAGAAATCGGATCTGATGTGATTAAACAAGCACGCTTGGCATGTATATTATCTTAAAGTGGGCTATAACGCCATTATCAAAGAGAAAACTGTTTCTTAATTGCGTCATTAGGATTTAACAGCGTCACAAACATCCTTTAAAATAAAAATAATAATAATAATAATAAATCATCCTTTAAAATATGACTTTGTCCACAATTAATCCACTCGTTAAAACAGACAATTGGAGAACGCTGACATTTAACAAAACCAGACCGTTCAGGTATAATTTTAATCGTAAATAATTATGATTTAAATCTGTTTTTTAGTTATATAATCTATACCTATATATTACCTAGCTATATATTTAGCTATATAATCAAATACTTTCAGGGACAGATCTATTATAATCGCGATTAGATAATGAGGAACTTTTAATAATTAGCATTTCGTCCGTAAGACAAAAAATCAGTCGCAAGGGGAAATAATCAAAGCAATGTACTTACATGTGAAAGTTCGCTTCTGTTCAGCTGCGTATGTGCAAGTCCTCACACATTTCCTCTGATCAACAGAAAGAGCCACAGGAAAGCCATCGTGAAAATCCCCAGCAATAAAAAAACAAGTTGCGCATTAAATGTTCCAAGTTCAGTCTGAAGTGAATCCACGCGTTCAGGAGGCGGAAAAAAAAGACCATTAAATTCCCTCTTTCACATCATCCTGAATGTCTGTCCTGTCGCTGTGCCACTGATCCGCAATTTTCCAATTGCAAACACATAGAGAGACTCCAGCGCATGAAGTTGTGGCTCTGTTGGAAAAGCAGAGCTGTGTTCTCCTGTATGTTCATGTGTATCTCAGACTCAGACTGAACTGATCTGAGAGCAGCAGTGAGCCAGTTGTTCGATGTTCCGCCTCCTCCACGAACTCCATCTGCTTCAGCCGCTTTAAAACACACTTTGTTTGGGCAAAAAGTGAATAAAGAGTATGATGTTTTGTCATATAGGTTTTGTAATGTTGGTTGTTGTTTTTTCCCTCCTCCCTTGAAACATTATATTAAGCAAACTGTAAACGAACTGTTCGTAATACTTAGGATTTAGGTATTAATACTGTAAATGTGATGTGTGCATTGCATTTTATGTAGAATGAGATGCAATTCATATGCATCCCATCTTTATAACTTAGGCTACATAAAATACAAAGCATTAGGTGCATGCACAGTGCATACGTCATAGATTATATAGCCTATAATATAGTGCATTAAGTGGTTTAGCTCAAACATATTGACTCAAGAGAAAGATAATTTGTCGAATTGCTAAATAAAAATATGTCTGTGACTATTTATGAAGTTTGTTCAACTAAACGGAGTGTAAATTATGCGGAATATGAGTCCATAATGCCATCTGTTGGTCAGAGAAAATATCGCAGGACAGGTTAAGGTTGTGTTTCAAAAATCTAGTGGGTAATTTTAATTATGCATGTTCTTTAATTCAGATATCAATGTGAGATATTCGAGTATTTTATTTTAAAGTTTGAATACTCACCTTAAAATATGTTTCTTGCATCTTATTTATATGGTTTAAAAAAATATTGCAAATAAGAGGTCAAACACACTGGTTTTCCATTGATTTCAGGTGTCTTTACACGACCAGTGGCAAATGTACACTGCAAAGGTGGCACAAAAGTGCTTCTGAAGTGCCATTAAGTGTGTTACAGAGACAGTTTAATGCTGTTCAGAGGCAATTACAACTGTATGCTTTGATACTAGGACTAAGGTGGGTCAAAGAGGTCAACAAATTTAGTATGGCTTTTATGCAGTATTACGCATTTACATCTGATTTTGACCTGGTACAGAGCAGCCTTAACTTGATTATGTAAAGACACTTTTGGTTCTGAGGTGGGTCAGAGCAGGCAAAATTTAGTCTGGCTTTGACTAATTGACCATTGTGTCTTTACACATCATTTTAAGCAGGCACTGAGCAGCCTTAATTCAGTAAAGATTCAGTGCTCTGTGTGCTCCAAATTCAGTGTAAAGACATAATGCAGCATAAAAAAAACAGATTGTATTATTCCTGCTCTGACCCACCTCAGAACCTATAGTGTCTTTAGACAATCATGTTAAGGCTGCTCTTTGAGGCTGCATTGTGTCTTTACAATTAATTTTGAGCAGGCACAGAGCAGCCTTAACTTAGCTGTGTACAGATGCCTCAAGTTTATGCTGCTTTGTGCTCTGTGTGCTCCAAATGCAGTGTAAAGACATAATGCTGTATAAAAGCCAGATTATATTATGAAGCGGCATTATACAATATGTTTAAAGACACATTTGCCATATTTACATTGCATTTACACTGTAAAGGTGGCACAGAAGCGCTTCTGAAGTGGCATTTAGGTGTCATTACACAGATTGTTTAATTCTGCTTAGAGGTGGCATAAATGCATTTCCACAACAAATACAACAGTATACTTTGATACTAGGGGTTGAGAGGTCTTAATGTAGTCTGGCTTTTATGCAGTGTTACATCTTTACACTGAATTTTTATCTGGCAAAGACCAGCCTAAACTTAGCTGTGTAAAGACACCAGTGCTGCCAAGTCTGCGGTTTTCTCGTGGAATTGGGTTACTTGGGTTTTTGGGTTACACTGTTGCCGCGGGTAGTTTTTGATGTCTGCAGGTTGAAGAGACTCCAATAATGTCATATTTAGTCCCTAAAATACGAATTTACCAGGAGAACCCTGACAAAATTGTGTATTTTATCCCCCAGAACTCAATTTTTAATGGAGGATCCATTGGAGGGCTATTTTAAATATATACATGTATGTGTGCGTATTTATGTTTACATAATAAATATACAGAGTAAACACACATATAGTATGTAAACATAAACTTTTATTTTGGATGCGATTAATCACGATTAATCTTTGGACAGCCCTTTATTTATTTATTTATTTATTTATATTAAAACAACATGCAAATACTACATTATAACTATAATTGCTATATTACGAATATGCGCGTGTTCTGGCAATTATTTATAGTTATTTATTCATTCACTCTGCTCCCGCCTCGAGCGCGCGCCGGCTTTGGCGGCTCTTCTTGGCGTGACGGAAGTGGCGTCACGGCGTCAACATGTAAGATGGCGACGCATCACAGACAGAATGCAGCGGGGCGCAGGAAAGTGCAGGTGAATGTTTTACACTTGCGAGTGCGCTTGGGATGTGCGTGTGCTATTTGTGTGATGATAGTAGCCTTCAGACCGTTGTTAGTTGTGCGACGGCTGTTTTAAACGCGGATGTAAGCGTTTGTGTGGCGCAAAGGGAGGCGGAGGCCAGGCTGTGTCACAAAATTTGGTGTGCTGACTACAAAACTGCAATTTTGGGGCGTCATAGGCGTGTTTTTGAGTCAGGTGTCTAAGAATGTAGGGTATTAAGTCTGTATAGACTGCTTACTGCGGGCCATGATAATATAAACACGCTGTGTCGAGGTTTAGATGATCTTTATGGGCTGCAGATTGAAAATGAGCCGGTTTT
>CM065140.1:31127500-31152500 GCA_033026305.1 Cirrhinus molitorella | reverse complement strand
TCTTTTGTCACAACTTTTTAATTTAATTTAGTAAGTTGTCTTAATTTTTTAAGGCCAAATGTGTAATCTGTTTTTGTTAATAAACTATACTTTAAAATGTAATTAATGAACCCTTACATTTTTGTGGCTTTAGTCATAGTTAGGATACTCTTTTAAAGGTATTATTAACAGTGTATATATCAAAATGTATATCGTTATCGATCAATATGGGAAAAAATTATCAAAATTAAATTTTTTGCCATATCGCCCAGCCCTAGTACTGATGTATATGTTTCCCTGTTGTGTCTGCAGTGATATCAGCGTCGTCAGACACTACAGTGAAGGTCTGGAACGCACACAAGGGCTTCTGTATGTCAACACTGCGAACACACAAGGTACTGACATGGTTTCAAAACTCCTGATCAAATAAAATGGTATGTGCACATCTGAACAAACCTGGTGCATGACAAAAAACATCCAAGAAGGCTTTCAAAAAGAATAAAAACAGCTTTTACATTTACATTTTTTTGCTGCTATGCATGGGTTTTTTCACGTCTACCAGTTGAAGTAATGTTTTTTACTATTCTACATTGCAGTGTGTATTAGGGCTGCAGCAAACGATTATTTTGATAATCGATTAATCTAATGATTATTAGAGTAATTAATCGACTAATCATAGATTATTTCACTGATTAATCTGTAGACTTTGATTGATTGTTCAGCTTTTGCAATTAGTAAAAATATTATGTTATACAAATTCTAATATAAAGGTCACTTCAGCTTTAGAAAAGCATATTATGCAATTACATATAAGTAATTAGTCAGTATGAACTAAGAATGAACTTTTACAGCATTTATTAATCTTAGTTAATGTTAATTTCAACATTTGCTAATGCATTTATAAAAATCACACGTTTTTTTTAACATTTGGTAAATGCACTTGTGAACAAACAATGAACAGCTGTATTTTTATTAACCAACTTTAACAAAGATGCATAAATGTAATAAATGTATTGTTCATTGTTCATTCATGTTAATCAATACATTAGCTAATGCTAACAAATGATACCTTATTGTAAAGTGTTACCAGTTCATTATACAAATAGATATATTTAGCATTCAAAATGACATAACAGACAGAGAAACTGTCTTATACACATCATTCTGCCTAACAGCTCCTTTTGTAAGTCATACAGATAAGAAACAAAATAAAGGTAAGTGATATGAGGCTCTAATTTTTGAATAAACTATTTTATTCACAACATAATGTCTTAAAATACCTTTTAGGGTTATGATAACCAAAACAGTCCTGAGCTAGGTCAAGTTTTGATCTCTGTAAACCAAACTATCACTTTAATGAAATATTTTTTTCCCACTAATAAAAAAAAAAAAAATCTCATTATCTGTCTCCACACTGGAGAGCTGTTTTATAACAGGAAATCAAGTTGTAATTCTACCTGAAAGCGACAGGTTATTCATGTTAAATACCACAAAGCTGTTTGGTTTAAGGCTATCTATTGCATAATGGACTATATAAACAAACGTGATGTGACGGGACATTACTGGAGTAAGTTAACGTTACTGAACTGCAAAGCTTGTGCAAACATCCACATTGTTGTAATCAGATGCATTTTTAACGGCTGCTTTCACACTGCTTTTATTTCGTTACTAAGAGGAAAGCGCGCAATATATATTTACATATTCATCCAAACGCCGCTTAGATTCTGCAGCATTTGCTCTGAAGCTCTCAAGCGCTGTGTGTCATCTTCTCTTGAATTGCATCCAGGAGGGCTGAATTACAGTCTTGCGCTACAGTGCCACACTGGTCAAACCGCATTATTGCAGGCTCTTACATTACGTCATATGAGACCAAACGACTGCTCCACAACAAAAATAATTGTCGACAATCTTTTATTGTCAATAATGTCGACTAAACGTTTCAGCCCGTGTGTTGTATGTGTATGTGTTTGTTGTAATAATTTCTTCGTTTTTTGTTTTGTTTTGCAGGACTATGTTAAAGCATTGGCATATGCTAAAGACAAAGAGCTTGTGGCTTCAGCAGGACTGGACAGACAGATCTTCCTCTGGGATGTGAACACACTGACTGCGCTGACCGCATCTAATAACACTGTTACTAGTGAGTTCTGATGTTAATAGCCTATATTTATATACATGTTCAGTTGAAGTCAAAAGTTTACATACACCTTGCAGAATCTGCAAAATGTTAATTATTTTATGAAAATAATACATGTTGCTTTTTATTTAGCACTGACCTGAATAAGATATTTCACATAAAAGATGTTTACATATAGTCCACAGGAGAAAATAATAGTTGAATTTATAAAAAAATGACCCGCATACACTTGATTCTATCTATGAAGGGGTGTAAACTTTTGAACAGAATGTTTCTTGTTTTGCCTAAATATCATATCTTTTCATTTAGTACTGCCCTTCAGAAGCTACAGAGGATTCAGATGTTTCCCAGAAGACAAAATAAGTTAAATTTCCCCTGATATTCAAATTCAAAAAGTGTTCACCCCCCAACTCTTAATGCATTGTATTTCCTTCTGAAGCATCAGTGAGCGTTTGAACCTTCTGTAATAGTTGCATATGAGCCCCTC
Source organism: Cirrhinus molitorella (assembly GCA_033026305.1). Classification (NCBI taxonomy): domain Eukaryota; kingdom Metazoa; phylum Chordata; class Actinopteri; order Cypriniformes; family Cyprinidae; genus Cirrhinus; species Cirrhinus molitorella. The sequence goes on along the minus strand of CM065140.1, from coordinate 31,149,900 downwards.
AGTTGTCCGAAGTGTAAAAAGACGGATCTCAAAGTCATTGCTGAAATGCTGAAAAACCAAAGAATCTGTGGGACCTGAAGGATTTTTTCTGAAGAACAGCAGGCAGTTTAACTGTTCAGGACAAACAAGGGACTCATGAACAACTATCACTAAGCAAAAAACAAACAAAAAAACCCCCACAGCTGTAGATCATTCAGGTAACTCATAGTATTAAGAATCAAGTGTATGTAAATTTTAAACAGGGTCATTTTTATAAATTCAACTATTATTTTCTCTTATGGACTACTGTATAGGTAAATGTTGTTTATGTGAAATATCTTATTCAAGTCAGTAGTAAATAAAAAAGAACATGCATTTTGTATGGTGTGTGTATATATATATATATATATATATATACACTAGCAGTTTGGACACACCCTCGCATTTAATGTTTTTTTCAAAGAAGTCTCTTCTGCTCATCAAGGCTACATTTAGTTGATCAAAAAATACAGAAAAAACAGTAAGATTGCAAAATGTTATTACAGTATAAAATAATGTTTTTTATTTTAATATACTTTACAATATAATTTATTCCTGTGATGCAAAGCTGAATTTTCATCAGCTGTAACTCCAGTCTTAAGTGTCACGTGATCCTTCAGAAATCATTCTAATATGCTGATTTATTATTAGAATTATCAATGTTGAAAACAAATATATTTTTGCAACCTGTGATTCTTTTTTCAGGATTCTTTGATGAGTAACAAGTTAAAAAGAACAGCATTTATTCAAAATATAAATCTTTTCTAACACTGTAAATCTATGCTATCACTTTTTATTAATTTAACACATCCTTGGTGAATAAAAGTATTAATTTCTTTCAAAAAAAGAAAGAATAAAAATGTACTGACCCCAAACTTTTGAACAGTAGTGTATATTGTTAGAAAACCTTTCTATTTTAAATAAATGCTGTTCTTTTTTTAACATTTTATTGATCAAAAAATCCTGAAAAAAGTGCAACTGTTTCCAGCACTGATAATAAGTCAGTATATTAGAATGATTTCTGAAGGATCATGTGACACTGAAGACTGGAGTAATAATTCTGGAAATTCAACTTTAATTACAGATAAAAATTAAATTTTAATGTATATTAATATAGAAAAACATTGATTTACATCGTAATAATAATATTTTACAATATACATTTTTTTCTTCCCCTGTGTTTTTGATCAAGTTAAAACAGGTTTGTCTAAACTTTTGACTGGTAGTGTGTATAAATATACATTTATATATAAATATATAAATATAAAACCTTACATTATTTAACAATTTGGCATGAGCAATCCCAACAGTAGTCCTAACAATAGTTTAGTAGATCCAAGTTCAGTATTAAAGAATGAACACATCCTGGACTTTGTGTAAAAGGTAAATCATATTTTTTAATGTTGTACAGCGTCTTCTCTCAGCGGGAACAAGGACTCCATCTACAGTCTGGCTATGAATCAGATGGGGACCGTTATAGTGTCAGGATCCACTGAAAAGGTTTGAATCCTTAAAGCTGACATCACAATACATTTAACTTCCATGATATGATGTATTTTTTGGTGGAAAATGCGTGGAATTGTGGATACTTTTGGATAACATTTTTATTTCAAATTACATTTTCATAGTCTTCTTTTAATGAAGATCACACACAATCAGACCAGGGACGTGTTAAGAGAGCAAATTAAGCTAAATTTCATTACATCTTGCATCTACAGTAATATTTAAAGAGCAATATACCTGGGCTGTGCAGGTACAATAATATATCAATATATTGCTTTCTCTTTTTCTCATAATATTGCCTGATTTCTTCAGGTTCTTTTATTGATTTTTGCTATTAGTAACAAGTGCCTTACACTTGTTTCAGATTGTCTTTGTTTTGTTGATTTGTTTTCCAGGTTCTGAGAGTGTGGGACCCGCGAACCTGTGCCAAACTAATGAAACTGAAAGGCCACACAGATAACGTCAAATCACTGCTGCTGAACAGAGACGGGACTCAGGTGTGGCATAAGTTGGTCTATACATCTATAAACTAGAAACATTCACAAAGATCATATTTTAAACATTTGCATGTTCATGTTACATCTTTGTAATGGGTGTTTTATTCATTTATTTACACTTTTGAAATATTTTTTAATATTTAGATATTTTTTTAAAATGTTTATTTTATTTTACAAATTATATTAATTTTACATTTTTATGATTTATTTAATTGTAAGCTTTTTATTAACTCTCTGCAAGTCCATCACAAACCACCAGGGGTTCTGAACTTTTCATAAATATAAAAAAAAACTAGTTTTTGCTGGTAATATGTAATAATTTTAATTATTAATAATTTGTGACCCTGGATCACAAAAACCAGTCTTAAGTAGCACAGGTACATTTGTAGCAATAGCCAAAAATAAATTGCATGGGTCAAAATTATCGATTTTTCTTTTATGCTAAAAATCATTAGGATGTTAAGTAAATATCATGTTCCATGAATATATTTTGTACATTTCTTACCATAAATATATCAAAACATAATTTTTGCTTAGTTATATATATTACTAAGAACTTAATTTGGACAAAACTAAAGGTGATTTTCTCAGTATTTAGATTTTTTTGCACACTCAGATCCCAGATTTTCAAATAGTTGTATCTCGGCCAAATATTGTCCTTTCTTAACAAACCATAAATCGATGGAAAGATTTCATATATGATGTGTATATATCTCAATTTTGATAAATTGACACTTATGACTGGTTTTGTGGTCCAGGTTCACATTTATACTTGCTTATTAATGCATATAACACTCATAATGCTTATTGTGATAGTCTATTTATCTTTATGTTTTAATACACAAGTTTAGACATTTTTTTTTAAGTTAATATGCATGCTCTTCAGTTGCCATATGCATAAAAACATTTTTACACCAGTTGTTCACTTTATAATTCCTGATTTGTTCCTCACTTTTAATGATCGTACGTATGTTTCAGCCCTCTAATCACTCAAAAAGTGCATCAAGATTAGCAAGGCCAAACACCAGTCGTCTTCTTGATTTATTGTCGACTGTAGAAGGTTTTAAAAGCCTTTAAGCTCTAAATGACTCTCTGAGAATCCATGCTTCTTTTCTTAGCTCTGGTTTTTGTTTGGTCAGTGTCTTTCAGGAAGTTCAGACGGGACGATCCGGCTCTGGTCTCTGGGTCAGCAGAGGTGTATCGCCACGTACCGCGTTCACGACGAGGGCGTCTGGGCGCTGCAGGTCAACGAGGCCTTCACGCACGTTTATTCCGGCGGCCGCGACCGGAAGATATACTGTACGGACCTACGCAATCCAGATATCCGTGTGTTGATCTGCGAGGAGAAAGCGCCAGTGTTGAAGGTGTGACAATTTTATTGAAATGTGGTGTGCAATAAATGTATTTGAAAGAAATGTTCATATAATATGAAACAATTTAAATCTAAAAAAAAAAAAATTAAAACCAAAAATAATTATATATGAAATATATACATTGCCGCTCAAGTTTGGGATCAGTAAGATTTTTAATGCTTTTTAAAGGAGGCTTTTCTGCTCATCAAGGCTGCGTTTATTTGATTAAAAATACAGAAAAAAAAGTAAAATTGTAAAATGTCACTGCAATTTAAAATAGTGGTTTTCTATTTTAATATACTTTAAAATATAATTTCTTCCAGTGATGCAATGCTGAATTTTCAGCATTATTATTCCAGTCTTCAGTGTCATATAATCCTTCAGAAATCATTGTATTATACTGATTTGGAAATATTTTTTTCTTTTTATCAGGATTCTTTAATGAATAAAACATTTTTGGTCAGTGTATATTTTTTTTTTTCTTTCTTTCTCTCCTTGAAAGAAATTAATACTTTTATTCATCAAAGATGTGTTAAATTGATAAAAAGTGACAGTAAAGACTTATATTGTTAGAAAATATTTCTATTTTGAATAAATGCTGTTCTTTTAAACTTTTTGTTCATCAAAGAATCCTGAAAAATGATCACAGGTTCCAAAAAAAAATATTAAACAGCACAACCATTTTCAACATTGATAATAAAAGTAATAAATCAGTATATTAGAATGATTTCTGAAGGATCATGTGACACTGAAGACTGGAGTAAAGGCTGATGAAAATTCAGCTTTGCATCACAGAAACATATAAAAAGTATATTAAAATTAAAAACTGTTTTGTATTGCAATAATATTTCATAATTTTTTATTTTTTTCTGTATTTTTGATCAAATAAATAGAACTTTAATCAGCATGAACCTTAAAAATCTTACTGATCCCAAACTTTTGATAAATATATTTGAATTAAATATTAAATAATTTTTAAAATATAAAAAATGCAAATATTAAATAAACATATTTTAATCAAATATTAAATAAATATGTAAAATACAATTTTAAAGAATGTTTATATATGAAATAAAAATATTAAAATTAAATATATTGAGGTTAAATATGACTTACATAAAATAAAAAAAACATGTATTAAGTAAATATATTTAACACAAATATATAAAATAGAAAACACATGTGACCCTGGAAAACAAAACCAGTCATAAGTGTGAGAAAAGAAAGCTGAATAAATAAGCTTTTGTTTTATAATATGACAATATTTCTCAGAGATAAAATTATTTGAAAATCTGGAATCTGAGGTTGCAAAAAAAATAAAATATTGAGATAATCACCTTTTAAAGTTGTCCAAATGAAGTTCTTGGCAATGCATATTACTTTACAGTAATTAAGTTTTGATATATTTATGGTAGGACATTTACTAAATATCTTCATGGAACATGATCTCTATTTAATATCCTAATGATTTTTGGCATAAAAGAAAAACCAGTAATTCTAACCTATACGGTGTATTTTTGCCTGTTGCACCAAATATACCCCAGTTTTGTGGTCCAGGGTCACATATATATTAAATAACAATGAAACATATGTAAAACAAACATCCCCATAGATTTCAAATCAAGGATGCGAGTTTATGCGTCAAACGCAGCTAAAAATACCCGCAGCAGCTGTGGAGCGTGAGCAGGTAATAGGAAAAGGAAGTAACTGAAAGTTACTGAAGTGTGAATGTGTGCTTTCCTGTCTTTCAGATGGAGCTGGACAGGTCAGCTGATCCGCATTCGGCCATCTGGGTTTCCACCACAAAGTCCACCGTTAATAAGTGGGTAAGTGCAGCTGGGGTCCGGCGTGACGTGAGCAGAAACAACACCTGCTCCGGCCGCTGTGACGTTACACACACATCCTACAGCTGAGCTTTAAATATTCTGCTGTGTGTTCCTTTACTCATAAAGGTCATTATTTAGCGTCACCCTTTGGCTAAATATCCTGGGATGGGGCGCAGTGCCACTATTTATGGGTGAAGGTTTCATTATAATGAATTGTAAATCGTATCTTAAAATGTGAGAATGTTATTTTAGTTGTTAATAAGTGAATTACACAATTGCATTCTCTTGTTTTACATAATTACTTAATACTAGGGATGCACAATATTATCGGACTGATATCGGAAACGGCCGACATATTTTATCTAATAATAAAAACTTATTTATTTATTTTTAATTTTCATTTAGTTTAATTTTTGTACCAAAGTAATTGGAATTAAATAGACTAAACCAAATGAATAAGAATGACTAAAAGCTACATAGACATATTACTAGAATGAATAAATAAAACTAAGCACTGCTATAATAATAATAATAATAATAATAATAATAATAATAATAATAAAAAATAAAATAATAATAATAATAATAATTTTATTATGTTGTTATAATGGTGTTATTTAATGTAAGACTAGATGCAAATAAAAATTAATTTTGAAAAGTTAGAATATGCTTTTAATCTAGATTTTAGTTACCTTTTCTGTAGTCTATAGTAGGGTTATTATTGTTAAACTATTAAAAAAAAAAAGTAGGCTTTACCTGAAATAAAATGAAATGTATTAACCTAAAATTATCATATTTCTGCTAATTGCCAAGGCAACACTTCTCATTTTTGTTTGGTTTAGCTTGTACTAAAGTAATTAAAATGAACATAAAATAAATAATAAAATAATATCATATAAAATAATAACAAAAAATTATATAGACACAAAAAATGATTTTAAAAACAATTAAAATTTCAACTAAAATTAATGTGAAAAAAGAACACACAATTTAAAATGTTAACAAAAAACATAATAATTGTAATAAAAAGTATCATAATCTCAAATAATGCTGGTCCATACTTTCACTTTCATTTCTTGAAATTTTGAAAAATGTCTGTTTTCTTGATATTAAGTGTTGTTTTGAGTAATGTCCATTTGTTATTTCAGTCTCTGAAGGGTATCCATAATTTCCGAGCGTCTGGTGATTATGACAATGACTGCAGCGCTCCGTTGACGCCGCTGTGCACGCAACCCGAACAGGTTATTAAAGGTACGACTGTCTGCAGATTTGAGTTTGCATATGCTTTTGAGTCATTCAGTGTTTTTAAACGATGTTCAGATATGTGTAAAAATGATAGTTGACTTTGAACAGCATCTTTAGCATGATATTGTATTTTTTCTAATATAAAAGGTATAACAGGGTGTCCGCGGGTCCTTAAAAATTCTTAAAATGTCTTAAATAACATTTTCCAAATACAAGGCCTTAAGTCAGAATTCAGATTCTGTCGGTCTTAAATATTTTGCTCACATTAGCGCTAAATATCTTCAGTCTGACGGACCTAATGACTGTTTACAATCATTGGACAGACCAAAGATTGACAAAAAATTAAATAACCAGCGAAGTAATGAAATGCAAGAATGATTCTTCTTATTTTAATACATTCAATGTAAACAGCATTTGATAATGGATAGTGTATTTCTTGTATCAAAATCGTGCTAATTTCCATTACAGGGTTAGGTCTTAAATTTCATATAAGGTGGTATTGAAAAGTCTTAATTTCACTTGTTCATATTTGCAGAATAATTAATTAATTTTTTTGTCATAATTTTAATTTTTATTATTTTTTTTTATATATATATATATATATATATATATATATATATATATATAATAAAAATTATCTATTTTTTTTCTATTTTTTCTTTTAGTAAAAAAATACATTGAAAGTCAGGGAATTTTATATATATTTTGTCATGGAATATCAAGGATTTTTGTTTCCATTTTTTGTTTCCATTTATCAAAATGTATTTTTTCTATACCTTCTTTTTTTTTTTGCGTTGTTTATATCAAAAAAAAAATCAAAGTGTGTTTAATGGGTAAAAAAAAAAAAAAAAAAAAAGTGTGTTTTGTGCTAAAAACATCTGTGAACAAGTAAATAAAGCTTGCAAATGGATGGATCCTTTCATTGTAGGTCATGGACATTCAGCTTTTTAGTCTGTGAAAGTCAGGGAAAAGTCAGGGAATTTGACGTTTGGCTTATAAATATAAATATAATAATATAATATATTATATTTATATATAAAATGTATTATATTTATATTTTTAATTTATTAAATTTATATATTAAATTTATTTACTTTTATTATATTATTTTTAATTTTATTTTTAGTACTGTATAATTTTTTTACAATTAATTTTAAAAATGTATCTAATTTTTTTTATTTTAATAGTATATAATGTCTATTCCAGACATTGAAAGTAAGGGAATTTTTTATATATATATATATATATATATATATTTTTTTTTTTTTTTTTTTTTTTTTCCCCAAGTCATGGAATATCAAGGATTTTTGTTTACTTTTTTGTTTACATTTATCAAATGTTTTAGTTTTAATTATTTTAGTACATCAAATGAATGTCTTGTCTTGACCTCCAGGTGGCGCCAGTATAATTCAGTGTCACATTCTGAACGACAAACGACACATTCTGACCAAAGACACCAACAATAATGTGGCATACTGGGATGTGCTAAAGGTACTGTTTACATTCATGTTTCTCTACAAGGGATTGATCTGAATGCTAGTCGTTCATGGTCTGACATCTGTTTTGCAGGCCTGTAAAGTTGAAGACTTGGGGAAGATGGAGTTTGATGAAGAGATCAAGAAAAGGTTCAAGATGGTTTATGTGCCGAACTGGTTTTCGGTGGATCTGAAGACGGGGGTACGTCCCAGCAGGATGATGTTTTAAATACATCCTCAGTGAATGTTTTATTAATCGTTTGTTTTCGATTGACAGATGTTGACGATAACGCTGGACGAGAGCGACTGTTTTGCAGCCTGGGTTTCTGCTAAAGACGCTGGGTTCACCAGCCCTGATGGATCCGACCCTAAACGTGAGCCGAACCTCCAGCGTTGTCTGTTTTATCATGAAGGTAGATATAAAGATGAGTTAGGAATGTGTTTCTGCTGCAGTGAATCTGGGAGGACTGCTGCTTCAGGCTTTGCTGGAGTATTGGCCTCGAACACACATCAACCCCATGGACGAGGAGACCGAACTGAATCATGGGAGTGGTAAAAACTGTTTACTTTTTCTTATATCACTCATCCCTAAACTAAAACACAGACTACTATTTGCTGCTATTGTTTGTCTTCTTTAAATACATTGATCTTGCCATTAAAAAATACATAGTTGCTAATATGGCAAAAATAATCAAATAAAATAATAATTATGAAATTAATTAATACAATTATTTTTAAAATATTAAAACAATATATGTTATATGAAATAAAATAACATCAAAATGTATTATTACAGTATAATATAGTTAGTATTGTTGTCGTCATTGTATATTTGCATAATAAAAATAATAATAATTATTATTAGCAGTAGTAGTAGTATATAATGCTATAAATGTATATAGATATAGATGTATATTATATTATCATATACAGTAATTATAAACTTGGATATTGTATTTTTATAATATAAATGAGTTATAATTAGCTTAGATATTACTGTTGTTGTTGTTATTATTATTAGTAGTAGTATTTAGTTAACATAATATGCACACACAGTATTTAAAAATAATTATAATATCTTTTATAATATTTATAGTATTTACAGTAATTATAAAGTTACATATTGTTTTTTATAATCTAAAAGTTATAATTAATGACAAAATAAGATCCAAGTTTATAATTACTGCATATTGACTTCTAATTAGGTTAGAAATACTGTTGTTATTATTATTATTATTATTATTAATAATATATTTAATTAACATATTTAACACACAGTATTTTAAAATAATTGTAATATATTTTATATGATATTTATTGTAATTATAAACATGCATATTGTTTTTATAATATAAACATTATAATTAAAATGACAAAATAATATCCAAATTTATAATTACTGCATATTATGAGTTAATTAATTAGAAAGTGTTGTTGTTGTTATAATTATTATTATTAATAATATATTTAACATATTAAGCACACACACAGTATTTAAAAATAATTAATATATTTTGTAATATAAAATGTATAATATTTACAGTAATTATAAGCATTATAATTAAAATTACAAAATAATATACAAAATTATAATTACTGCATGACATGAGTTATAATTAGATTAGAAATACTGTTATTAATATTATTATCAATATATTTAATTAACATATTAAGCACACACAGTATTTAAAATATTATAATATATTTTATAATATAAAATGTATCATATTTACAGTAATTCTAAACTTTCCAAGTTTATAATTACTACAAATAATAATAATAATTATGTACAGTAATTAAGAACTTGCACTGTTTCATAACTCATTTATCTTCTGTAATGTGATCTTATGAAATAATGTTACATTTAAATTATTTATTTGTATAGTTACAGTTATAATAATTGTATAATTTAATTGTATAATCTTCATTTTGATTTTACGTTCATTATTTTGTAAAAAAATGTTTCTTCAGATGATCCCGATGGCATATATTGTGTTTCCTCAGTGAACGGCGAACACGAAAGCCGGATACAGAAAGGAAACGGATATTTCCAGGTGCCGCCACACACTCCGGTGATTTTTGGTGAAGCGGGAGGAAGGACGTTATTCAGGTGTGTCTTGCTCTTGGATCATCTCAATAGATTCTGATGTCCTTTAATGTAGTGAATTCATGCCGTTGTGCTTTTGCTCAGGCTGCTGTGTCGAGACTCCGGTGGAGAAACTGAGTCCATGTTACTCAACGAGACGGTCCCGCAGTGGGTCATCGACATCACAGTGGACGTAAGTGTCCATGAAATCCTCTTCAAAATGTCTTATACTTGGTATTTCTAATATATAAGTGCATTTCTGTCTTTCTCTTACAGAAAAACATGCCCAAATTCAACAAAATCCCATTCTACCTCCAGCCCCATTCGTCCTCCGGAGCAAAAACATTAAAGAAGTATGTCTTACAGTGGCATTTCAGTCTGAAGCTGGTTAAATAGAGATTATAGGATGCAAAATGTAGCTCAGGTGTAAAAAAAAACATTGATTTTCTCTATAGAGAAGTAGATTTATAATAATAATGTATAAATGAGTAAAAATGGACCAAGAAGTTTAATTTGGTTCTTGCCTTAAAGAGACAGTTCACACAAATTTGAATTGTCATCATTTATTCACTCTCAGTTTGTTCCAAACCCGTGTGAGTTTCTATGTTCTGTATCCTGTTTTTCCCCCCAAAAATGGGAAGAATGTTGAGAACCAAACAGTTGACGGTAGCCATTGACATTGAAAAAAAAACTACTATGGAAGGCAGTGGCTACTGTCAGCTGTTTGGTTACCAACATTCTGCAAAGCAAGATATTTCGGATAAGATATTTAGAAGAATTTTGGGAACGAGAGAGTTGACAGTAGCCATTAATTTCCAGTTTTGGAAACCAGACAGTTGCTGGTAGCCATTAACTTCCATAGTAGAAAAAAAATAGAATGGAAGTCAATGGCTACCAGCAATTGTTTGGTTCCCAACATTCTTAAAAATAAGATATTTTGAAGAATGTTGGGAACCAAAAGTTTGACGGCAGCCATTGACTTCCAGTGTTGGAAACCAGACAGTTGCTGGTAGCTATTGACTTCCATAGTAGAAAAAAAATAGTATGAATGTCAATAGCTACCAGCAACTGTTTGGTTCCCAACATTACTCAAAATAAGATATTTTGAAGAATTTTGGGGACCAGACAGTTGCTGGTAGCCATTGACTTCCATAGTAGGGAAAAAAAAATACAATGGAAGTCAGTGGCTACCGACAGCTTTTTTGGTTACCAACATTCTTCAAAGCAAGATATTTTGGATAAGATATTTAGAAGAATATTGACCAGACAGTTGACGGTAGCCATTGACTTCCAGTGTTGGGAACCAAACAGTTGATGGTAGCCATTGACTTCCATAGGTAGGGAAAAAATTATATGAAAGTCAAAGTCTATCAGGCAAGTGTTTTGGATACTTTGAAGAATGTTGGGAACCAAATGATTGACCATTGACTGTAGCATTGACTTCAATAGTAGGGGAAATAATACTATGGAAGTCAATGGGTACCAGCAAATTTTTGGTTCCCAACATTCTTCAAAATATGTTCTTTTATGTTCAGAAGACAAACACATAAAGGTTTGGAACACCTTGAAGATGAATAAATTGTGGAAATTAAATGGCACTGAAAAGGTGGGCCATTTTTTTTATTCATTTTTTTTAAACATTTGTTCATGAAATCTGTTGCACAAACAGTAATTTTAACCCATCCCAGAACACACTTCATGGATGCTGTTGTACATCAGTATGCATGTAAATGTTTGTTTGTATTTGTTTGTAGGGATCGTTTGTCGGCCAGTGACATGTTACAGGTGAGGAAGGTGATGGAGCACGTGTATGAAAAGATCATCAACCTGGACAGCGAGTCGCAGACAGGCGGTTCAGCCGCAGAGAAACCCAGTGAACAGAAAGAGGAGGAGGACATGGCAGTGCTAGCAGAGGAGAAGATCGAGCTGCTCTGTCAAGACCAGGTATTTCCTTAGACACAACAAACACCAATGCAATTTTGTTGTTTTGATCATTTTGATATTGTACCTGTCAGTTTTGCTGGTAGCTATTTCCAGTAACACTTTACAATAAGGTTTCCTTTGTTTTTAACATTAGATTACTACATTAGAAAACTAACAATAACTGATACTTCGATTTCAGCATTTATTATCTTTCATTTTAATCTCTAACAGCGCCTGTATTAATGGAACATTCACACAATTTAAAAAACATCATACTTTTTTCTTTTATGTTAGTTAATGTCATAAAACTAGTGAGCTAAGCCAGTAGTAGTGTTGACAGTGTCACATAAACATGGCTGAAGATGTCAAAACATGAACAGATAAACCAAATCAATTGAGTCATTTACACTGGATTCGCTCCGATTGATTCAATCTCGTGACTTAGATCACACATTTTAAGTGATCCGCTAGCAAAGCCAGATTAAATTAAAAGAGCCATTCATATCATTTTCGAATTTCGATATCGCTTGTAATGATTTTACAAAGCTTGTATAGTGATATACATAAAACAATGCTTTTTGAAACTCTGAATCAGTTAAACCATGGCGTCGCAGAATGATTCACTGTTTCGAAGCACTCCAGTTGGATCGCATATCGTGAATCATTTGACTTAGATTGGAACAGGTTTGTGAATCATTTTGCGAATTGAATGATTCAAATAAAATAGGTCGCAAATCATTTGATTCAGTTCAGAACTTCAGTTCGGGTTCGCGAATCATTTGATTCAGATCAGGATTTTATATCACGGATTGCAATCATTTGATTCAGATTGGGACTTCAGTGCAGGTTCACGAATAATTTGATTCAGATCAGGATTTCAGAGCACGGATCACAATCGTTTGATTCAGATTGGGACTTTGGTGTGGGTTCGCGAATGATTTGTTGTATTCATCATGTATGTAGATGTAGAATAAAAAAAAAAAATTAATTCTATGCAAAGAAAATAACATCGCTCCAACAGTGATTAGTGATTAGTGCTGTGATGAAATCCTTTACCTAATTTGACAAAAATAACCGGCCTTTTAAAAAAAACTGCATTATTGGATTCAATCTTTTTATCAACTTGTTTTCTTTCAATTAGCACAGATTTTCTTTTTGCTGGTTGATTGTAGGCCTCATTTATCTGAGTATGCACTTCAGATTTTTTGTGAAAATCATTATTTGTAAATAATTTTGACTCAGATCAATAAGCTCAGATCCAAAAAGAAGTAAATAACCCATGCTAATTAAAAGAAAACGAGTTAATAAAAAGATTTAATCTTAGATTTGATAATACAGCATAACGAGAAATTTATTAGCAATTTTTTGTAGGCCAGCCATTTTTGAAGTGTCTGAAATATTCCTAAAATGTGCAAAATGATCAAAAAAGTAATTGGAAAGTTGTTAGTCCAATGCCATAGCATTTACATAGCATCTTATTCCTGTGTATAAATTGAATCAGACATGACATAACCTCAAAGAAATGTCATCTTTCTGACATGTTGCATTGCTTTCGTTAGGTTCTGGATCCCAACATGGATCTGCGAACGGTGAAGCATTTCATCTGGAAGAGCGGCGGTGACCTGACGCTCCACTACCGGCAGAAATCCACGTGAGGTCCCGCCCCCCTCTGACGCCGCTGTGGAAACTCCATTTCGTAACACTTCACATTCAAAGCACACGCTCACCTGCACTTCCTGGTTCGGACTGACGTCTACATCATCTTCCTCGCACGGGCCGCTCGGCTCACGCATGATTATCCGAGTGTAAGCGGGAACGAGAAACGCTGACAAATGGCAAAAAGACAAGACGTAAATGTTTTTTTTTCCGTTTTTGCCACCTGTATGGTTTTATTATTTTTTTTCTTGGCATGAATTCTGGACGGATGCCATATTGAATGTCAGAGTTGTTGTTTTTTTTACCATCACTTTCTCCTCTCCTCATTTAACATTCCAGTGATGTGTTTGTTGCCAATGACGTCATCGGACCCAGTCAAAGCCGAGGAACCGGTTTAAAACGATCGCGAATCTGTGTAGAAACGCGTAGATGGACCGAACGCCTGAGAAAACTCCAAGAACGCCGTTTCCCATGATGCATCTCTTTCTCACTAACGTACTGTGATCATCAGTGCATCCATTTTGTACATATATTGTAATTATTTTGTAGTCGACTTGAACTTGAGTTGGAGATTAGGAGGTTTTTATTTACGTTTCTTTTTAAGAAAATGTACGGTATCTTCAAAAAGGTGCTTTTCCATGTAAAACATGATGACGGAAGTGAAAAACTCGACGTTATGAGCAGAAAAAGAAACGTTTTTTTTTTTTAAAGGAATAGTTCACCTACAAATGAAAATTTACCCTTACTTTCAGGCCATCCAAGATGTAGTTGAGTTTATTTCTTCATCAGATTTGGAGAAATGTAGCATTCCTTCACTGGATGTGAATGGGTGCCGTCAAAATGATAGTCCAAACAGCTGATAAAAAAACCGTCGCAGTAATTCACAAGTAATCCACACCACTTCAGTCTATCAGTTAACATCTTGAGAAGACAAAAGCTAAACAAATCCATTTTAACAAAAAAAAAAAAAAAAAAAGTCCATAATCCATAATAACTTCCTCCATTGAAAAAGTGGTCTGGTCTGCAATCTGGTGAGAAATCTGCACAGATCAAGCACCGTTTACAAGCCAAAACAGCTCTAAACAAATATGTGACTGGATTTTAATGTGAAAGACAACAGGAGATTAACTTTTTCCACTGGAGGAAGCGTTATCATGGATATTTACTCGTATTTTAGTTAAAAACATTTTGATGGATTTGTTTCTTTTGACTTGTCAAGATGTAAATTAATGAAATGGAGTGGGTTCGCAAATCATTTGATTCAGATCGGGACTATGGATCATGAAACACTTGATTCAGATTGTGACTTCTGTGCGATTTCGCGAATAACTTGATTCACCTAAGGACTTCGGATCACAAATCATTTGATTCAGATCAGGACTTCAGATTGTGAATCATTTGATTCAGATCGGGATTCAGTGCTGGTTTGCGAATCATCTGATTCACATTGGGACTTCGGATCGTTAAACATTTGATTCAGATTGTGACTTCGGTGCGATTTCGCGAATAACTTGATTCACATAAGGACTTTGGATCACAAATCATTTGATTCAGATCAGGACTTCAGATTGTGAATCATTTGATTCAGATCGGGACTTTAGTGCGGGTTTGCGAATCATCTGATTCACATCGGGACTTCAACGCGGGTTTGCGAATCATTTGATTCAGTTTGGGACTTCAGATCGTGAAACATTTGATTCAGATTGTGACTTCAGTGCGATTTTGCAAATTTGATTCACCTCAGGACTTCGGATAGTGAATCATTTGATTCAGATCGCGACTTTGGTGCGGGTTTGCAAATCATTTGATTCAGATCGCGACTTTGGTGCGGGTTTGCAAATCATTTGATTCAGATCGGGACTTTCGGATCGCAAATCAGTTGATTCAGATCATGACTTCTGACGGCACCCATTCACTACAGAGGATCCGTTGGAGAGTAAGTGATGTAATGCTATATTTCTCCAAATCTAATGAAGAAACAAACTACATCTAGCCTGAGGGTGAGGATATTTTTAGCTAATGTTCATTTTGAGATGAACTATTCCTTTAAAAGTAATAATTAGCCTAAGAATGGAAATTCTTGACCATAAGCTGAAAATTTAAATAACTGTTAGAAACATTAGCATGAAGATTCTTTAAAAATAACAGCAGACTGGTTTGGACCGATATGAAGGTGAGTAAATGAGAATTTCCATTTTTAGATGAATTATTCCTTCATCCAGATGTTTGCTGCTGAGTGTTATCTTTCCTTCCTGTGCGTGGACAGGAATATACACTTAAAATAAATAAATAAATATATCTATATAAAAAAGCGATGAACTATTGAAGGATGACATCACTGGATGGCAAAGCTCAGTTCATTTTTTAATTTATGCAAAACGAAAACTGTGTCCTGCAAACGTTTGTCAATCATACAAAGATTTGCACAGTGTTCATGTACATATATGGTCTTAGATCAAAGACGATTAAGATAATTATAGAAACGCAAGACCATCAGAAACTAAATCGAGAAACAAAAGCGAGTGGAAAAGAGAGGTTTTAAATCGTCCATATCCACATCCCCTGTATTTATGCTTCCTGTGTTGATTGTAATTATATGCAGTATATTTTGGGTAAATAACAGCTTAATAAATTAACCAAGAATGAACGAGTTCAAATGCACACTTCTTCTTGAGGAGAACAGCAGGATCCAGGCAGCTGATGTTGACAGAATGACATCCTGTTTCACATCCTACAACCTGATGTTTACCTGCTTTTATTGGAGATTCGACTGTGGACCAGTTTTACAAGCTCATCTGATTATTCAAGAGAACTGACAAATGAAATAAACCGAAATGATTGTTATATGCAGTATATGATTCTTTAATGCTTTTGTGAAACTGCATCTAAACTCTTCAGAGGAAGATAAAAGAAGAGCTCATTCAATAAACCCAGCAGGTTAGTACTTTTGAAATGATACTCTGGTATATTTAGTCAAATAATGACATGCAGCATCTGTGGGTCAATTATCAGTTTATATATTATAATTATCTGTATATTTCTCATTTTCAGAAGCAGTAAACTGTCTTCATTTGCATATGTCAATATTTCAGAGGTAAGCATGAAATGTTTGTAAAAGCACAAGGTGCGTTTCTCTGTGGATCACACGTGATGCGTCTCAAACACTGATGCATGTTCAGAATAAATAGGGTTCAATTATACTTAGAAATTTACTCTTTAATCTTGCTGCAACTATGCATATAATAAAACATTTTTTACAATTTATTTTTAACACTTGAGCAGAGTACAGTGTGGCTTTTGGGTTTATATAATGAATAATCAGCTTCTTAAATGATGCATCTCAAAAATCATATATATATATATATATATATATATATATATATATATATATATATATATATATATATATATGTGTATATATACATACATTTATTTTTATATATTTATATATATGAATATATAAAATATAAATATTTCTACAACAATATATTTGTAAATGTTTTGTGTGTATATATGTATATATACACTTATATAAATGATATATTTGTCATTTATATGTGTAATTAATATATATGTAAATATTTTAATATAAAATAAATATATATTGTGTATATAAAATATAAATTATTTTAAAAGAAATGTTATATTTATTTGTAAAATGTTTATATTGTGTATATAATAAATTCTATAAAATTATGAATACATAAATTATGTACATGTAATTATATATAAATTACAAATATAGAAATGTGTATATATATATACTTTTAAATAAATTTTAAAATATATTATAAATTTGTTTTATATATATATATATATGTATATATAAATTGTGTATATTTTTTATATATATATATATATATATATATATACACACACACACACACACACACACAATTATGAATACATATATATTTAAAATTATTTTGAAAATAAATTATATTCATTTGTGTATATATATATTTTATTTTTTTATTTATATATATATATATATATATATATATATATATATATATATATATATATATATATATATATATATATATTCATAATAAGAGAACCTGATTATTCATTATATTTGTCAAATAAACTGCATTCAGAAACATTTAGTCAACAGCTTAATGGACTTGTGTCCAAAACATTCACGACATTGAGTTCCAGCTGCTTTCCTGAGATTTTACTATTTTTATTACACTCACCACTGAAAACAAAATGACAGTAATTTTGGGTGTAAATGAAAATAATGTTTCTTAAACAGGCTTGATTTCCAATACTGTATATATTTTTTCTTTGGGTTTGGGGTGAAATATACTGTAGACATTTTATTGTCAGATGCACCGATGAAGATATAGTTCTTAATATTTTATAAAGCATGTGCATCACTTTTTTCTATATAATCCTGCATGTGAGCGCTTTATGATAGCAGTAAATGGTTTCAGTGACGTGCTTTTAATGTCTTATTCTCACATAATCCAGCAGTTGTTAGACACCCTGAGAACAGGCTCGCGAAATGACGCATTTCTGAGGCATCTTATGTGACGGTTTTCGGTGTAAATGTTACAACCTCATCATCCTTTGGTTCCATGTTTAAGATCACAGGTGGCGTTTGAATATCGTAGATCCCTGAATCGTCCTTCTGGACCAGTGTCCTGATCATCAAGTCATCTTCAGACCGACCTTCATGAGGAAATAATGTGATGTGAGCAAAGGAGAGAAAATATGAAGAGAAAGCTCTGGTTTTTAAAGGTATTTTGAAGCTTACTCAAAGCAGACACATCTTCACCACTGCAGACGCCTCCATCATCATCATCATCCACCATCAAAGAGGAAGAGGATAAATCCAAACGTCCAGAGAGATCCACAGATGTGGTCTCAAACACATCTGTTACAGATATAAGCAGTTGAGACGTTTCTTATTCTGATATTTGTATGATTTGAGTTTGAAGTGGTGTATGCAATGATTATTTGACCCACCAGGTGATTTCTCACATGATGCTGAAGCTTCAGACGTGTCCTGAATGTATTCACCATGGTCTGACTCATTTGAGGACTTATCTAATAATAACTGGAATAAGACTCAGAAAATTAAACTCATTACGAAGGTCAATCATCTTATAAACAGGTCCAGGTCATATTTTTGCCCCAAAATAACAGGAAAATATAAATGTCTGTACCTCTGAACAGTGTTTGTCCTGTTGGGTTTCAGATGTTGTGGATGTGTTCTGGTGTTCATCTGAGGCGACTGAACGCATGGGGATTCGATGCAGGTACCCAAACCCCACACCACAACCCAGACTGAAAACACAAACACATATGACACAAAATATATGCTGTTTACAATACAGCAGGGTTAGTATCCTGAACTGATACTGAACTGTCAGCAACTGAACTGCAGCTCAAACTATTTCAAATATAGTAAATTAAGCTACAAACTCCATCATAATGCACAATGTTTCCTGCTAACATATATTTTGAGCTGCAGCTCGTCTTATTAATGGTAGTTAGCAGTAAACCGGTTAACGTTAAATAACCTCGCCTCAATATTCGTAGATTTGTGTTGAATGTTATCTTTAGAATATTTTCTCATTATTTTTTTCACTTATTTTATTAGATGTCATTAAACTAACGAGGTAAGCCAGTAGTGGTACTGAAAGTGTCGTGTAAACATGTCAGAAAGACAGATGAACCGAATCAATTGAGTGAGTCGTTTACAATGGAACCGCTCAGATTGATTCAAACTCGTGTCTTCGGTCATTCAGTTCAAGCGATTCACTAGCAAACACATGATCAAATTGAGAGAGCTATTCATTTTCAAATTTACGGCATCACTTTTAATGTTTTTAAAATGACTTCTAGTGATATAGCTTTTTGAATTCACTCCGAATCACTTAAATCATTGTGTCACAAAAAATTGCCTTTTAAAAAAAGGACTTCGGGCGTGTATCGCGAATCGTTTGATTTAAATCAGAACTTCATGAGTGCGGAATGATTCACTCTCAACGTTCCGATTCCTTATCTGAAATGATGGGTTGTGAATCATTCAGATTGGGATTTTGGAGCAGATCGCAAATCATTTGATTAAAATCGGAACTTCATGAACGCGGATTATGAAACATTTGATTCAGTTTGTCACTACGAGTGTGGATCGTGAATCATTTGATTCAGATCGGAACTTCATGAACGCCGATTAAGAAACATTTGATTCAGTTTGTCACAACGAGTGAGGATCGTGAATCATTTGATTCAGATCGGAACTTTATGAACGCGGATTATGAAACATTTGATTCAGTTTGTCACTACGAGTGTGGATCGTGAATCATTTTATTCAAATCGGAACGTCATGAGCACGGAATGATTCACGCTCCGCGTTCCGATTCTTTATCTGAAATGATGGTTTGTGAATCATCATTCAGATTGGGATTTTGAGCGCAGATCGCAAATCATTTGATTCAGATTGGAACTTCATGAGTGCGGATCGCAAATCATTAGGAACTTCGAGCGCATATCAAGAATCATTTGATTCAGTTCGGAATTTAATGAGCGCGGACTATGAAACATTTGATTCAGATTGGGACTTCATGAGCGCAGATTACGAATCATTTAAACAGTTAAACCATTATGCATTGCAAAATTATTCACTGTTTCGAAGAACTCTAATTGGATTGCGTATTGTGAATCATTTGATTCAGATCTGCACTTCAAATCGCAAATTGTGTGAATCATTTGATTTTAGTTTGAGACTTATGCGAATGTATCGCAAATAATTTGATTTAGATCATAACTTCGGGGCAGGTTCGCAAATCATTTTCTGAACTTAATGAGTTACGATCCACACTCTGATTCCTTAACTAAAACGATGGTTCACAAATCATCATTCAGACGGGGACTTCGTAGCGTGGATCGTGAATCATTTGATTCAGATCGGGAATTCATTTCTAATGAGTATGGACTTTGTCAACTAAAATTTAAGCAAATCCATAAAAAAAAAATAAAATTCAGTTAAACAATTGCATCGCAAAATGATTCATGGTTTCAAAGAACTCCAGTTGGAACACGTATCGTGGATCATTTGATTCAGATCGCAAATTGTGATTAATTTGATTTAGACTGGAACTTCGGAGCAGGTTTGGATATAATTTTTCAGTTAGGGACTTCTAAACGCATATCACATATCATTTGATTCAAATCAGGAATTCGGAGTGGTTTCGTAAAGCGCGAATCATTTGATTCAGATCTATCTATAACTACTTTGTCTAAAACTATAACCAAATCATAAAACACTTTCTTCGTTACTTAAAATAAATGTTACCTGAAAACATGTATATTAAAAAAATAAATAAAAATAAAATGAAAACTTTTGAATAAAATAAAACCTGAACTAAATATAAGGAAACTGAAAATCTAAAAATAAAAACATTTAAAACATTAATTAAATATTTAATATCTCAATGATACTAAAACAACACAATACAGTCTACTATGATTACGGTTTGATGTGCAAGTTTCAAAGTCAAATGAAAAAGCATCAATATAGTGCTGTTGATCTGTGTTCTGAATGCATTACATTGACTGGAGATGGTTTTGCTGACGGTGTACCTTCCCTCTCCGCCCCAGGCTCCGTTAGGAGTGATGAGCACTTCCCTACAGCGATCGCTCTTCGTGTTATACACCAGCAACTTCAGCGCTTTGCCCTCGGACGCCTCGATCAGCGAAAAGAAATCCTCAGACTGTGAGAATTCATGAGCAGTGTGATTTTCATATCAGAGTAAGCATTTGCATGATATACTGCTTCAAAGACCAACAAACTAAGATCTTACTTCCTGCAACACTTGGTCTGCACCAACAATGTAGTCAGAATAAGGCTTGAGTCCAGCAAGTTCAGCAGGAGAATTCGGTTCCACATCCTGAAAGAGCATTTAACTCGTCAAATTACATTATATATATATATATATATATACATATATACATACATACATACATACATACATACATACAGGTCCTTCTCAAAAAATTAGCATATTGTGATAAAGTTCATTATTTTCTGTAATGTACTGATAAACATTAGACTTTCATATATTTTAGATTCATTACACACAACTGAAGTAGTTCAAGCCTTTTTTTTGTTTTAATATTGATGATTTTGGCATACAGCTCATGAAAACCCAAAATTCCTATCTCAAAAAATTAGCATATTTCATCCGACCAATAAAAGACAAGTGTTTTTAATACAAAAAAAGTCAACCTTCAAATAATTATGTTCAGTTATGCACTCAATACTTGGTCGGGAATCCTTTTGCAGAAATGACTGCTTCAATGCGGCGTGGCATGGAGGCAATCAGCCTGTGGCACTGCTGAGGTGTTATGGAGGCCCAGGATGCTTCGATAACGGCCTTAAGCTCATCCAGAGTGTTGGGTCTTGCGTCTCTCAACTTTCTCTTCACAATATCCCACAGATTCTCTATGGGGTTCAGGTCAGGAGAGTTGGCAGGCCAATTGAGCACAGTAATACCATGGTCAGTAAACCATTTACCAGTGGTTTTGGCACTGTGAGCAGGTGCCAGGTCGTGCTGAAAAATGAAATCTTCATCTCCATAAAGCTTTTCAGCAGGTGGAAGCATGAAGTGCTCCAAAATCTCCTGATAGCTAGCTGCATTGAGCCTGCCCTTGATAAAACACAGTGGACCAACACCAGCAGCTGACATGGCACCCCAGACCATCACTGACTGTGGGTACTTGACACTGGACTTCAGGCATTTTGGCATTTCCCTCTCCCCAGTCTTCCTCCAGACTCTGGCACCTTGATTTCCGAATGACATGCA